>JAVYIG010005171.1:0-143079 GCA_035222895.1 Strongylocentrotus droebachiensis
GAGAGACACAGAGAGAGGGGTGTGGAGGGGGATGGGAGAAACATTGCCCTATGATATAATAATAATAATAATAATAATAATAATGGTGGCTTCTTATATAGCGCACATGTCCGTCACGTTGTGACGCTCCTGGCGCTGCCCCGATTATTGGCTTTAAGGCCCGGTCACACAGGGAGGACGCATGGGGAACGCACGGCCAGCGCATGGAAAATTTGCAATTTTGGCCAGTGCGTTGTCGTTCGCTAGGCGTGCGTCATCACTCGTTACTCGTTCGTCGAGCGCGCTGGACCCACGTTATGCATTCGTCGTCATACGCTGTGTGCGTCGGGATTTTTTGAGCATGCTCAAAAACGTGCGCCGAGCTCGACGCATGAATGTACACGCCAAAGGCACGCCAGACATGCGTGGAGCGCGCTAGACCAGCGCCAGACATGCGCGGAGCACACGCCCTGTATACGCACAGCGCGCTAGCTACACGCTGTGCATTTTGTGTCAGCTCGGTAGCTTTTCCAAAATTATGACAAAAGTTAGGCACACGGCCTTTTACGATTTCCAATGCGCTGGCCGTGCGTCGTAGAACGCGGTCCATGCGTGGACCATTCGTCCGGCGCGCTAGCAACACGCTGTGCATTCGTGGAAGTTGTTATCATGTGCGCTCTGTGTGCGCCCTGTGTGCGCCCTGTGTGCGCCCTGTATGCGTCCAGCGCGCTAGCAACACGCTATGCATTTGTGGTCAGCTAGCTGTATCTTCGACAAAAGTTGGGCGCACGACAACGCACTGGCCAAAATAGGAAATTTCCAATGCGCTGGCCGTGCGTTCCCCATGCGTCCCCTCTGTGTGACTGGGCCTTTAGCAAGGCAGCCACTAAATGAAGTACACGTATGTCATATGACATAGTCTGACCAATTTCACTGAGAGGTCTGTATCAAGATGTTGATAACACTGTGAGATAATACCAATGGCTTGCGTAGAAGCTTCCAATTGGGCAATTATTTTGCAAATATTTCTTTATCTGTTTTCAAGGGATTCAAAATGACATAACCTCATAGCTGGTGTAACTCAGGCCATAAAGAGTTTTGCATACATGTTCTTTTGTCTGAGCAAGTTTAATTCCTTTGTACTGTTATGTCATTCTCGAGGATCATTAGTCTTGTTTAGACAGAGAAAAGTTCCCCAAGGGTAAAGATCGTGTTAAGAGCTAGTCGAGGTAAATATGGCGGGTATATGGCGGGCCATGCATGCTACTATCCGTACAACTATACAACTTTGCGACTATACGTCTATCCAGCCGGCCAATCAGGAAACTATACATCTATACAACTATACCAGTGGCGGATTCAGAGGGGCATATTATTTATTATTCACCCTTTCCCCCTTTCTTCCTTCTCGCTTTTCTCTCTTATCTTTCTCTCTCTCTCTCTCTTCCCTTTTTTTCCTTTCCCCTTCCTTTAACTCTTCTTCCCTTTTCTTTCCTCCCTCTTTTCTTATTCTTTCTCTCTTCCCTTTTCTTTCTTTTTCCCCTCCTTTTTATTTCCATTTTTTCCTTTTCTCCCTTTTTCTTTTCCCCCTTCCGCCTTTTTCATCGGGGGGGGGGGGGGGTGTAATGATATGTATATCTCATTAGTCTAAAGTTAATAGCGCCACCTTGTGGTAACATATGTAAAATACACAACAACGATGCATGGATGCTACCGTGCGAGTCTCACGTACCGATAAGTATGTATCAAGTAATAAAGTTACATTTGAGCTTAACTAGATGTCAAGCATGATTATTACAGGGGGAGGGGGTTGGGCCCTTGGTATAGACGGCTGGATAGACGTATAGTCGTATAGTTGTACGGATATTGGCATGCTTGGCCCGCCATATACCCCGACTATAGCTCTTAACACGACCTTTACTCTAGGGTAACTTTTCTCAGGACTATACACGTGCTGTTTTTCTATGATCGATGCATACAGGATACTTCTGTGTCAGCAACACAAAGGTAATGGAATGTCAGATTTCAGAGCAAGAATAAATGCTTTGTCACTCAGTTCACGGTTGAACTCAAGTGAGCATCTCATTTTTCGTTCCTTTGAAATTTCTTTGGTGGTTTTGCCATTCATAAGTTTGATACGACGGGCTGTTATTATAACGACAAATAACAGGGACTTTTAGATTCGCACGAACACAATGGGGATGGCTACGATCGACGTCCTTTTAATGCACTGCCTTGAATGGTCGTCACACGTATCAGTCCACGCAAATCTAAAAGTCCCTAACACCGCGTTTAGGCACACCTTTTGTTACATCGAGCAGGTATTAAAAAAAAAAAAAGGCCGTCTGGAATTCTAGACAATAGGTTTGCCAGGTTTAATATTGACATTATAGCGCTATTCACCACAGACGAGACGGCGAGACGCTCAATCAACCAGAACTTTGTTTGATGTATTTTACACAGTGTTTAATTGGAGGTTATACCATTGCAAGTAGTTTGTTTTTCAAATGAAAGAAACATTTAAAGATTTAACTTGAGTTCTGGTTAAAAAAGAAAAATGAGTTCTCACAGAATCAAGCGAAACTTACACTGAATGTTCAAGATTATAAATAATTGTCATGTGCCAAACAATTTTGGAAGAAAATGTATACTGGCTGAGTAATGAGCAAAGAAAAATGAGGAAATAAAGGTATAGTAGCCCCGACACCATTTGTGTAGTCCCATATACATATTTCTGTGAACACTGCTTGTTACCGTACAAAGAGTGGGCCAGATTTATTATGATTTTGATGACTCCATAACCTTGCAGTACACACCAAAACTTACATGCTACATGATCAACTTTTCTGATCCATTCTACACCTTTTCTTTCACAATGCAATCGCATTACCAGTGCTCACCCTTATCTTTAATATGATTATAAATACAACTGTAGGAATGTTGAAATAATAACTGTGTAGAGGATAACTTGAGATTCAGAAGGTCACTTATCTGTTATAGTTATTATTTTACATTTGTCATGGCAACAAGTTGATATTTAAGCTATTTCCTTATGTGAATGAGATAATACCTTGTATTCTTATACTTACAACTTATAAACTTTGCAAGATTAAATCCATATTTAAACCATCTCTATGATTTCAGGAGATTGCAGTGTAATATATCTTAACAAACATCGCATAACCTCGTATCTCAATTTTTTGAGATTTTGATTTTCGCTTGCATAATGTTGTACCTAATGGCCTACGACACCACCTGATAAATCCATGGAACGCCTCCTGTCTCGGTTTTTGTCACATCACTAAATCTGTTGAGATAGGAAAGTTGTTTCGCTCTCCTGAAAATTCATGATTTTTGAGATACAAGGTTTTGTCACCCCACCGACGAATATGCTATAACCTTAATATCGTATGTACATTATGTAGATTGCTTCTACGTACTTCATTAGATGAAATAATGGTCCTGTGGTGGATGGAATTATACCTAGTCTACCTGTTAAAGGCGTCACATTGCTACTGGGTAATGAATTAGCTGGGATGTTTCTGTTGTTGTTGTAGTTGAGATTAATGGTATTTCCATCGTCATCGGATGATCTTCGCCAGGCAATGTGAGAGGGCGAAGTTACTGGTCCTCTCTTGGTACTTTTGCTCTGTTGGATCGACGATAGCCTAGTGGCGTTGTGTTTTTGAAATTAACAATGTATTATCTTATCCCAAGTGGGGGGGGGGTGGTCGGAGGCAGCATTAAAGTCTTCTTTGGGAGATTCATTCATGTCTCCAATGCAAAACATTTACACAGACAGGGTACAAAAGTTTACTATTTCTCAAGTTAATAGGTTAAAAGAGTGTCCACATGTCAAATAGACAGCGAAGACAGTGTTGAAGTAAAGATACATGTGAGTGTTCGTGTTGGAGGTAGGGTGAGGTTTAATAGGAAAATACTATTCAGATTACAAAGAAGGAAACAAAAGCAAAATCGTATGCAAACATGCATATTAATAGAGTTAGGTGGAACTAAACTTTCCATTTATGGAAATTAGCCGCTTTCTAAGCGCTGTACAGAAAGGCTTATTATTAATAATGATAATACTGATGATGATTATGATAATACAAAAATAGTAATTATAAATGCTATCACTAATACTAATGATGATAATGAGAATACATTATGAGCGAGAAAGGGAGAGTGAACATAAGGGAATTTAAAGTGGACAAAACAAGATAAAAGTGAGAAAAAAAATATTAATGAAGCAAAACTTTTACACAACATCACCCACTTAATCGGAGTCATCTTTAAATAAAAAAAAACAGCTTTTGTTGATCATATTTTATCCTGAATGCATATTTGTTCACAATATTAAAAATGTGAAGAAATTACTCACATTATCATGACCAGGAGTATTATTATGCAGACGTGGATGGCAGTATTGCGGTTGGAGGCGACTCATTGATTCGGGAAGTCACTACCAAGGTCGGAATTCCAGTTGAAATCAGTAGGCAACTGGTACCAGTTAAAACCGTTAGTCAACTGGTACCAGTTGAAACCAGTACATTCAACTGGTTTTTAATATGGAAATTGAAAAAACCGCTAACTAGGACCAGTTGATTTACAAGTAGATTTACCAGTTGATTTACCAGTTGAACTACCGGTTGATTTACCAGTTGATTTACCAGTTGATTTACCAGTTGATTAACCAGTTGATTTACCAGTTGAATTTCCAGTTGATTTACCAGTTGAATTTCCAGTTGATTTACCAGTTGATTTACCAATTGATTTACCAGTTGATTAACCAGTTGATTTACCAGTTGATTTACCAGTTGATTAACCAGTTGATTAACCAGTTGATTTACCAGTTAATTTACCAGTTGATTTACCAGTTGATTTACCAGTTGATTAACCAGTTCACTAACCAGTTGATTTACCAGTTGATTTACCAGTTGATTAACCAGTTCACTAACCAGTTGATTTACCAGTTGATTTACCAGTTGATTAACCAGTTCACTAACCAGTTGATTTACCAGTTGATTTACCAGTTGATTAACCAGTTTACTAACCAGTTGAATTTCCAGTTGATTTACCAGTTGATTTACCAATTGATTTACCAGTTGATTTACCAGTTGATTTACAAGTTGATTTACCAGTTGATTTACCAGTTGATTTACCAAATGATTAATACCAGTTGACAACCAGTTATTTATCCATCCAGGAATCAATCAATAATCATTATCAGCACCAACTTGATCTTATATACAAACTCTTGCAATTACCCCATCACAATGATCATTTAAAGTGGATTACAGATGTGTTGTATGTAAAGTAAACAATTATAGCTCGTGCATACTATACAGATGTATACATTTTGTTTCCTGGTTAGTAATTACATATATCAATATCATATTTAAAAATAATATATAACAACATGAAGGTACATGGCTAAAGGGAAAGTGGATACATAAAAAGGCGGTTTACTCAGAAGTACCCACAGTTGATTTAGCTCCTTTTGGAATAAAACTTTTCATATGCATACGCCCAAATTATACTGAATATGAATCACATTTATGATGAGGAAATTTGACTTCGATTTGCCTAGTATGCAAAGCAAATTGTAAATTTGTTTAAATTTTGAACTCAAGAAAAATGTTATATATTTGTTTTCTTTTGTCATTGCAGTTATTTTGTCGTTGGGAGGGGGGGGGCTCATATTCTTTGTTTTAATATATATTTACTCATACACTCATTTATTTATTTATTCATGTTTTTGCTTTTTTAAATTGTTATCATTGTCCATTATTTTTACTTATTTTTTTAGTTATTCCCCCTTCTGTATATTAGACGATCTATTTGCTTATTTTGTTTCTGTTCTCTCTCTCTCTCTCTCGGAAAATGCCATGTGTACTATTTGCTTTATTCCACAAAGGTCTTTAAAAATAAAAACACAACCAACAAAAAGTATTTAGATTGTTTGTACAATTTAATAAATTCTTTTAGATCAATACATTTTATTTACAAAAATTAGCTACAACCAAAATAATATTTACGTGCTAAATAACTACATAAGAAAAATATATAATTACACGCTATAACATATAATGTGCACATTAACAATAAAGGCGATCGTGTATGCATATTGATATAGGAATTTCTGTTTCTAAGAATTATCAAAGAATAACTGTTAAACTGGGATTGTATCCTCACTTTTTTAATAATTCTATGCAACTCATGCGTTATGTAATTAAGTCAAACAGCGGAATTAACTAAATTCATCAAAAAAGCTTGGAAACTCGAGTTTGATTGATTTTATCTCACTTGCATAACCATAATCATCGGTAACTTAAAGGGAGTGTATCATGGAAAATACTAATTAACGCCATCTACGTTTTCTTGTGGACAACTGCACGTAAAGGACTTGATTAACCGGGTCAGTGCGCGCTAAAATGGGTCAGCGCGCGCTAGCGTTCGCGAAACAGACCGAAGTTCTACTTACGCTCCGGTTTCGCGTGTGTTGCGCGCACGTGAATGCTGCGGTCGCGTCGTCTGTAGTCGTATTATAACCGATTGGCCCCGAGTAGGGCCAAGGGAAAGACACATAGTCTCGTCATGATACACTCCCTTTAAGTACACTGTCGCTCATAAAGTTGGAATATTTTAGTTTATTCTTGCTTAAAATGATACTCCATTTGTTATGAATTTTAGTCCTGGAATGTGCATTTCATCAAAATAAGGGGCAAGGTTAAAAGTAAAACGTAGCAAAATGCATTCAAATTGGTCGGCTGTGCATTATTCTTTCTTTGAAGAATGTAGGGCTGCTATGTAGTGCACAATACAACAATATCAATAATATATTGCACAATATTTTTGGAATTAATATGTTCTTACTCTTTATTCAAAATCTTATGTTTTTGCATGACTTTGCCCCTGAGAAAGATCTTACCATTTCTGCCAACGTGTTTTGCTTCTACTCTTCGTGACGTCATTACTATTTCTGACCACGCCCCTTAATATGATATACTGCTGATTCCTTGGCTGCAGAATCATATCAAATATGGTGTCATTATTAGAAATGTAATTAGCATAGTTTATAATAATCCCAAACAAAGTGATGATCATCTTATGACAAGAGAGATATCATTAATTTAACTAGAGTCTCCTAACTTTTTTGAGGGGGAATATCTACATTTAAAAGAAAGATGCATCAACTCTTACGTGAGTTTAATCATATCATGATCGCTAAAAGTGCCCTACTGTATGTACAACATATATATTTCATTTCACATGCAATAATATTCAACGAAATTTACCAATTTAAACGTGTATAATTCATGCTATCTGTACATTATATTGAAATAACTGAGAGGATTCATATTCATTTACATACGATTATATGTAATATAGTGCACAATATATTTTTGACCAATGAAATCCTCTCCAGTGATTGGTCAACATAGCATCACGTGACCAAACATAAAATTGCTATGATGTAACTGTGACGTCATCCATGGTATAGTGTAATATACCAAGCCACTATACCATGGATGACGTCATATATATGTGATCGATCAAGATTATATGTAATGTTTTGCACAATATTTTGGAATTAATATGTTCTTACTCTTTATTCAAAATATTATGTTTTTGAATGACTTTGCCCAGGCCTGTGAGAGTCTTTACCATTTCCGCTAATGCTTTGCCTCTACTCTTTGTGACGTCATTATAACGATTGTGAGGTCCGAGCGCACGGTCAACATGAAGATGATAGTCAGACCAATATTTTGATTTGAGATCACGTATGATAGGCCTACAAGGTTGTAGGTATGTTCCCCCTCGATTCTCTGTATTTCCAAATCATTCTTTCAAGTTTTCATGCGAATATCGCAGTTATCTCTGTCCAATAATAGCCTTTAGAATTGTGTTAACAGAACATTCAGACTTGCTTTCTAATTGGAGTTATCTACATCGGAACGTCAACCGGAGTAGTTTGCGTGAGAGAAGTTTGCGTTCTATTAAAGGTTAACTTATATGTCAGATTTATGTTTGTGTATACGAATTTGAAGAGAGATAATGTTGTCTGAAACGGGATGTTCTTCAATAGGCCATGCATTCAACATCTAGTGTAGACTATAATCAACAGTTACGTCATACATACAAATCACCCGAGATTGATCAAGACATGCATAGCAATCCTTAAATTAAATATCATAAACGTAAGTTAATTGTGAGCAAACAAATTTTAATAATATTTATGGTGAGAAGTAGCTACAAATTGGCCAAGCATTCACCAAAAGTATCTGTCCTTGTCGGTGATACTAAGTTTAATTCTTATAACTTTGGTAATTCCTAACTCTCGCATTATATACCAATTTCTTTTTACTTTCTTCGTTACTTTTAGTTATTTCACGATATATTATAACATGTTGACCAGAATTCCACTAAATCTTTAAAAAGTAGTGTGTTGTATTTATTATGAGCGATAGCATACATGATACAAAAAATACAGTAATATATATATGTTTGTGCTCGATCTCATATTAAAAGCTTTGAAGGAAAAGGAAGAGATAGGAGGAAGAGATATACTTCCTCGCAAGAAATACTGCAATAACCTCGTAACGTTACGATCAGCATTTTTTTATTTACAACTAATGTCCAGATCATCAGCATACACACCGGCATACACACAATAGCCCGAATCCACAAAGGAGTTTTAAATCTGTAATCTGTAATGAAATCTGTAATATACAACAAATATACAAGGCACTTCTTAGTGATTAAAATGTAATGCCAGTGCGCCCATCTCTGGCCGTTGAGGTCGTTCCATAATATCGGTAACCAGAGCCATTGACGAGAATAGTTTGGCCAACCGGTTATGATTCGGGCACAGTAAGGCGAATACTGTTTTGTGGGACAAAACGAAGAAATAGACGCCATGTTGTATCCAACTTAAACTAATTTGGCCAAGCCCTCTGTATAGATCGCCATACCGTGGAGTGGTGGTAAAGTGACGTCACGAGGAGCCATAAACTCTTGGCTGTGACCGGAAGAAAGAAAAGAACGAAGAGCGCCCTACACGTTCAGAAAGCTGACAATCTTGAAGATCTAAGCTGCATAAGAAAACAGATGGGAGAATAAAAAGATAAATAATGAAAAGAAGAAGGTGAAGGAGAAGTTAGAGGGATATGGTTAAATTATGGGCTTTCACGATTTCTTTTCTTCAATCTTTCTTGCAAATTATAATATGTTGCATTTTAAACATAAGAAAATGGCTTTATGGGAAAATGAAGTTATTACCGTTGATATCGCATCATGAAAATTATAATTTACCCAACTTATAAATCAGTGCCTTGTGCATGCTTGCACGCATTCGTAATACCAGTTATTGTTCAGGCTCAATGGACTGTGCTGTGTGTTTTGCATGCGGTATTCATAGAACTATCGCATTAATCAGATTATCTCAAAATAAACTTGACACGGAGGGATTTGGGGCTTGGCACAATGGGGATTAGCCCTGTGGCATGATAAGAGTTAAGTTCTTACGATGTGTGGATTATGGTAGGTTGTTATGGTAGTAGGCTCTGTTGACTTTCCCTCTGCGTCTCGCGTGCTCGTGCTCTGCTGGTCCGCCGTGGTGTAGGTCGTACCCAGGTCCGAGCCTACGGGAACCTTCTGATCCAGGCCGCCTGCCGTGCGGGGGATCACCAGGGAGAGGTCCCGGTGGAGCAGGGGGTCTCTCGTGTAGGCGAGTTCGTGGGCCGTCAGGGCCGGGAGGTTCCAATGCGTCGTGCCCGAAGGGGGGTTCTAAACCGTCATTACCAAAGGGGCGTTCCATGATGGGAGGGTGACCGTGGGGGAAGTAAGGTGGTGGTGGTGGTGGGCGCATCGGCTCGAAACCACGTGACCCGTGATGAAACTCAGGCATGTGACGATCCATGTGGCCTCCGAAGCGAGATGGCCTGTGGAAGTCTGGCGGATAGAGGGCGTCATTCCCATACTAAAAGAAAATAATGGTCCGGGGAGCGTCACGTTAATTTATGAATTACAATATTGGTTCAAATGTATATCTAAACAATGCATATGGATATTATATCTGTGAGCTGCTGGTTTGGGACAATTGTTTGCTATCATTTACCAGTAGCAGTTCAAGATGGGGGCCTGGGAGGCTAAAATCCCCCCTAAAAAAAATATAATAATAATAATTTAAGAGTGGTACATATAGGGAAAAAATTAAGAACCCCCACCCCATACCCCCTAAAACCATTCTCCGACACTTCCGCCTATTAAAACAAAACAAAATAATGATAATAAAACAAATAAATAATCTTCTGAAACCACCTCTGTCGCTTAAATTCTGAAATTTTATAACGACGGTTCTTGTTCTTAAAGACTTACTTTAAGTGAACTGTCATTGGCTTATCATGCAGTTTTCTGCTTTCATATTGTGAAAATATTTTTATATCATATAATCGACTTGTTATCCGTAAATTATTTTCCTTTATTTGATCAATACATTATTTCGTATGTACTGGGGCGACATGCTTCCGAGTAATGGCAATTTCAATTGCTTTTGTAACCCCTGACCAGCAGATTGTATCCTTTTCTCTCTCCGCTGTTTAATCACTATTTTCATGCATAATGACATCTCAATGTATTTCCTGATTGTTATACTTACTGTATGTTTTCTGCTTGGTCAAATAAATAATAATAATAATAACAAAATGTTAACTTTTTTTTTTTATCATGATAAAAAAAAGGGTATTGACTTACTGGGTGGCCTACTGCTGTGATGATCAAAGTAGGATCTTTCTGGTTATTAATATGAATGTAGAGACCGATACCCGCACCGATCAGACAGCCTAGACCAATCAGAAGTAAAAATAGTGCGCATGCGCATCTCTGTAATGTGCAGACTTCGGTGCTTGCCGTTACGAGTGGTTGGTCATCATCGAAACTTGATTTATACGCCACCTATTAATGAGAAGAAGAAACAGCACAATGTATTCGATGAGCTCGTATTCATATTATGTTTTCACAATACAAAATATTGACTATTTGTTTATGCATTTTTGAGATATTAAACGATTGAAAATTTGAACATCAAAATGCATGATTGATCATTGGTCGACCAGGTTCGAGTTTAGCATTATAATAATGACGGAGTTGGCCGGTGGGCAAGCACAAAAAAAATAGCTTACACCATGGTGTAACCAACTGAAACCAAGAAGGCCAAACTCTGTGTATTGATGACTGTGATCATCAATTGCAAATACCGCCATCTTAGGTGGCAAACTATACATTGCAAAGAAATGAAGAACGAAATTGAACCAAATGCAACATATTCAGGACTCTTTTTGGTCAAAGAAAATTGATTGTTGTTATGATTTTAATTGATATGGGTTTAACATAAACGTTAGTTTATAAGAAAGGTTCATGGGGTAAAGTCGACATTTCGATTATTGCAAATCAAGCAGCAACAAACAAACAAGCAAACAAATACATACAACCAAATGACCGGGAAGATATTGTCACCGTAGTTTGCATCGCATAACCTCATCTATATTAATCCTCAAGAGTTTAATTCCAAAAGGAGCTAGATCCATTATTGTAACTTCGGCAAAAAAAAGTTGTTATTGGAAGGTGAATTTTTTCATAATTGCTCCAAAAATTTAGGTAAATGATGTTATTAAAAGACGGGTACTTAAGTTAACAATGTTTCGATAAAAATAACTCAATTTTCATCAAAAGTGGATTTAGCTCCTTTGAGAAATAAGCTCTTCGTTTATTGGGCAGTTTAACGTTTTAGAAGAGTGTATTGTATTGAAGCAGAAACAAATTGTAGACGTTTGAAATAAATCGGAGCAATAATAAGTTAGTTAAGAGTTTACTTTTTATATTGAACATATTGAACAACATGAGAAACTGGTAAATCAAGGGCTAAAAAAAAGTCACATTGTAAAGCCTAAGTCTTTGCGATATTTGTCTGGCAAGAAACGATACAAAAACTTTTCTTTTGGCAACCTTTGTAAAGAAAACTAATCGAAGACGTCAGTAGAGATAATTCTTAACGGATGAACAAAGGCCAAACTTTGTTTCCTGCTAATCGTCTTCTATTCTGAATACATCAACACCCTTCCCCTTTACTCCTGCGCACATTCATCAGGCCAAAAGAGTAAGAGGTTTCATGCCGCGAGAGGGCGGGCTACAGGCTGACATTGTCTACTCTTTGTATTCACTATGAATATGCAGGACAAAGAAAGTGGACAAAATATACAGTTCCTCAAGTAGACATAGGAACATTCCTTCACTGCTATTACGTAAAAATGTGTAGAACAGGTGAATATGCATGGACACCTGTTCTACACATTTTTACATAATAGCTGTGAAGTGATGTTCCTTTGTCTACCTGAAGAACTGTATATTTTGTCTTCTTTCTTTGTCCGTCATATTCATAGTGATTATGACCGTGTTCTTCTATCTTTGTCGTGTAAAGCATTGTCTTGTCCCTTTCTCGTCTCTGTTGACATCCCCCTACTTTATTTCCCCTTTTTTGTAGTTCCTTTTGTAGTTACGGATTAGTTAATTTAATTACTCATTATTCCTAAGTACCATTTGAGGTGTTCACACTTGAACAAGCATTGCTTTTTAGGGGACCCCTTTGTTTTCAACATGTATTTCTTACATTTGTTTTAAATGCTTATAATTGATTTGTAATGTTTTGTTGGAAACATGAATAAATTGAAATTGAAATTGAAAGCAGAGCCAGTTATACATAGAGTTCGACCAATTTGCTTTCACATAGTCAAAACATTGCATATTTGTCAGAACTTCTTTTCTTCTGTGCTTGCCTAAAATCAGTATTCGCAATATTGTGCCAAGCCCGAACCGGGTCGGCCAAACTCTCAAAACCAATTACTCTAAGACAAATGAAATTGATTTATAGTAGCAGAAAGATAGGATGAAAGTAACGGCTCATCGTACAGAAGTCTTTTATAATGAGAAGATGCCTGGCCAAGTAAATGTCTATTTCTTTAAGTCAAACCTCAAGATTTAACCATCATTGCGGGGAACTTATTCTGTTATACAAAGGTCTCGTAGCTCGGTAAACTCTTACTTGAAAATGAACAATTTTTCAAGATTTCAAGATCGTGTTATTTCGCTAATAAATACTTTCAGATGATCAGTTTAAATAATACCTCAATGATTTGCCTTCAGTCTTTTCGAATTCCTCTCTCAGTTTATTCAATTTAATTATTTCTAATTTCTTTATGCATAAACATGTTTGGCCTCATTTAAACAAATACGATCAAATCATCTTGTAACGTTCCTTTGGTATGTGAGCGACCAGATCAAAGTTTCGGTATATTTCCTATGGTTGCCCTTCGATGTCATATAGGGGTTTGTTTGCATGTAGACCCCCATTATCATTTTCAGAATATACAAGGCCAGGGGGGAGTTTCACAAAGACTAAGATCGACTTTAAGTGAGAATTAACTACGGCAAGCCGTTCATCCCAAATTTGATATTACCATTTACTGGCATTAGTCTCTCGAGGGACGTACACGTCATGGTCGAAAAGCTACATAATTCACATTTGTTGATACTTAATTATTGAAGGAAAAAAATATCATCTAAAGATCATAACGGTGAGAGCAAACAGTGGCATGAACGGCCTGTCATAGTTAAGTACAACTTCAAGTCGATCTTAGTCTTTATGAAACACTCCCGAGGTCTACATATCACCGCTGAGTCACGCTAAATGCACTAGAGCCAATGAAAAATAAATTGAGCTGTCGACCCTAAACATCTTGACCCGCTTGACATGTTGAGAATATTGTCCTAGAAATTTGGCAGACGATGGGGGTCGAAAGAATGTTTATGATTCAAGGCTGATCAGGAATGAGTAATATGCGTAGAGTGTGGAACACAATGGGAACACCTGTATAAAACAATCATCGAGAAAGATAAGAAAACATGCGTTTTGCACAAACAATGCCAAAGTATAAGGAGGAGACCAGCATTTGTAACAGGTTTGATCGTTTCAAGAGCAGAAATCTCCTTAAAAGAATAGTCCCTGTTTCTTAAAACTTGATATCAATAACACATTATGGTAAATATTATATAAGCAAATGAAATCGTGGCATTTGATTGGCTGTGAGCAAATTCGTTACAAAATGTAAGGATTTGTTATTGATGTTGATAACAAGTTTCATGAAACAGAGCCAAGTTTGATGAAGTTTGAAAAGAATTGAAAGAGTATTCAAAGACCAACTGTATGTTTAGGTGTATGTATGTAGGTTCTTGTTTCATTTTTTATTTTTTTCTGATGACTAGAAGAAAAAAACGTGATTATCGTCTTCAAAAAGTCGATGACTGAAGTTTACAGACTGCAAATGCGAGGATATGGGCAAAAAGAGCTAACAGAGAAAGGGGGAGTGACGGACAAATTAACATGACAACGAGATATAGACCACCATCTTCTTGAAATCTTCATTTCTGATAATTTGATAGATTTTATAGACTATATTACGGTGATAGACTTAGGGGTAAAGAAAATGTAAACCAGAAAGAAATCATGAAATAGGGAGAGAGAGAAAGTGGATGTATGGATAGGCGGTGAAGATTGAAAGCAGAGTGAAAGGAAATGATTACTGTGATGTACCGACAAAGGGTGGAACCGGTGCTCACCCCCCCCCCCTCCCATCCCCACCCTACTGCGGAGACCAAACGGCACACGGGTGCATGTCTGGACTATTACCCCCCAACCTGTTACCAGCCCCATCCTCATACACGCACGCGCGCACCCCCTTACACACACGCTCACACACACTCACTCCCTTCTTCCTGTCTATTACCAATGCCATTTTTCTCCTTTCTTTAAAAAGGCTACTGTCCACGGATTTTACCCTTATGGTGATATGATATATTTATAATATCCCTTATTATATAAGAAATATAATACACGTTACACGAAACTTTGAATAATTCAATGACCGCTCGCCTAACACGCCTCGTTCGGTTTTGTTCAGTTTACTTCTTTACGACCAATCGGCTAGCTACTGCAATAGATTTTGATCTGCTCGATGTTTTATGTAGACGATTCAATACGTGGATGCAATCAATCCTTTTGAAATTATCCAACCTATTTCTGGAGGCTGAGAATAATCAGGAGCATGTACCAATCTGTAGATCAAGCTTAGGGTGCACGCAAAGGGCCCTGTTTCATAAAACTTGGTAACAATCTGCAGATCGAACTTAGTCTACACGCACAGAGCCCTGTTAAAAAAAACTCGGTATCAGTAACACGTGACAATAAATGTTAGAAACTACTGAAATCGTCGCATTTGATTGGCTGATATATATTTTGTTATGGATATTAAGTATTGTTATTGATAACAAGTTTTATGAAACAGGGCCTTGACTCTAATTTGATACCTAATCACAATTCTATAAAGCCTTAAGCCGAGCCGAGCTCTGCCAATCTATGATCCAAAAGCATTTCTATGCGGATAATGCGGATACGAAGCTTTTTATCTCTCTAGGTGCTATCTGTCAACTTTGGTGATCATGTTGTTCCAAATAATTTGTCAATGTTTCTAGCCTTTCCATCCTCTCTTCACAAGCATAAAAGAAATATCATGTATATTTATACAATCGGAAGCTATAAACACATCCAAACACACGCACATGCCGTTTCGTGTAAATAAAGGAAACCTCACCCTAAAGAAAAAATGATGGTACTCTCAAAATTAAAATATATTTCTGCCCTTTCCTGTACAATATACCTTACCAAAGTGTCAAAGAGATATATGAATGAAGATATTCTGGGCGCAGCCATTTTTCTGATAATGTGACGTACCTTGTATCATTTTCAAAAAGGAGAAATCATACCTGAGTAACAAATGTATTTGTTGAAAAACTTTTTTATTTAAAAATATAACACTTGACAAACATATTTCATTAATGCGAAACCCTCACCCAAAAAGAGAAACAACTTATTTATGCACATTTCATATAAAAGGAGGTGAATGAAATGCTTCATCACCACACACACCTGAGAAGGAAGCATCCATACATTTGTATACATTTACTTAAAAAACGCCTGGGCACAGTAAGTTACGCTATCACGAAAATGGTGATGCCCATGCCGTGCTGAGAAACTGAACATTAATCTTGATATATAAATCTCTCATACACTTTGGTGGGGAATCTTGTAGATTAATGGGCAAGAAAACAATAAACCTCTCACTGTAAATAAAACTATTTCTTGGGATGAGGTTTCCTTTAAGTGAAATTCGAGTGAGAAAGGAAAGTTCGAGCTAGAAATCGATACGAGACTAGAAAGAAACAAAATAGAAGGAAAAGAAGATATACATTCTTTATGTCCTTGAGGTGAAAAGGAATAAGAGAGAGAGAGAGAGAGGTGGAGATATATATATATATATAGAGAGAGAGAGAGAGAGAAATAGGAAGATATATATATATATACAGAGAGAGAGAGAGAGAGAGAGAGAAAGGGGAGAGGGAGAGAGAAAAACAAAGAGAAGGGGAAGAAGGAGAAAGATCGAGAAAAGTGGGAAGGGGGAGAGTGAGAGACAAAAAGAACAAAAGATAGAATGAGAGAGAAAGGGGGTGTCCGAAGTACGGGATGGGTGAGGAGATGAGGAGAAAGCAACGTAAGACATTGATCTCCTAATAGAACATACATTTATGCAGGAGAAGTTTAAAGGAAAGGATAGCGTCGCATTATGATAATCATCGAGTAAGAAGAGATAATAATAATAATAATAATAATATGTCTTGTTTACCCAGGGTAGCCTCATCAGTATTCATACTGCAATCATATTATTACCCCGGTCATCGGATTCAGGCTTACCCGCACACAATGTATGCACATTCTCCACTCCCTGGGGAGCATTCCACTTCCTGAGATGCACTTGAAGCTGCTTGTTTGGCCGGTTCCTCGTCAGAAGCTCCTCATAACACTGAAGAGTGTTTCTCACTAAGACCCCCTAAATATACATTAAAGCTTATCTGCCGTAGTTTACAGGAGGGATTAAACCGCTCTACAAGGTCACTGGACAGGTAGTTATCTCATCAACTCATCTCTCAGTTAACATAAGAAAAAGAGGATCATGGGGGACCAATGGTCACCGATTAGGCATTGTTTGTTATATAGAGGGCGCAAGTAGCTACCAGTAGTGCAGTGGGCCTTTAAGCTCGTGGTAATGGGATATAGTCTTTGCATGAATCTTAATCTGTGTTCATTCCTCACACACTTACTCCAAGCGCCCTTCACAAAACCATGTATTCGTTCACAGAAATCATATAGTTCCTTCTTCGTTATTCCTGTACGATATATTTACGTGTCATATCTCTATAAAACAGCTTTGTAATGCTAACAACGCTGTGTATGGCCATTCCTCCGTCTTCCTTTTATTAGTATATTTTTATGATTGTAAATGTATATACAAAAATAAAGTGATGTTTTTAGATGACGATAAATAAATACGATACCCGTATAGCAAACTTTGTTGCGCACAGCTGTTATAGTTTGTTTTCCTAGTTGTTTATGTGTTATAATAACCTGTACCTGCCAAGCACGTTAATGTAAATGTAAAGGGGTATGGAGAGTGGCTTACCGCTCCAGTGATTTATTATAGGGGCGAATAGGGGCCCCCTTTAGCTTAATTTTCTGACAAGCAAAAGGAAAGGGAGATCAAAATGTTTGTGTCATTTATTTTTGTTTTCGGTTAATGGCAACAACATTGTGTGGTCGAATCTTACATGTAAGTAATAATCTACCAAAGCTTTCCATTTTTTTTTTTTTTTTTTTTTTTTTTTGGGGTGGGGAGCAATTAAGAAAAGTTTCATCGGGAGATCTTTATACCCAGTTTCCGACGGCTGATTAGCGTTCATGGTCATTCCATGACAGGTAAAGCTGATTCCTGTTTGATCTTCGGGGAAATAAACAGTGGCGTAGACCCGAAACCACATTGTCACCCCAATAAGATAGATAACATAAATGGAATGGAAGAACGGATGACGGGAAGGTAATGTGAAACGGAAGATAATACGACCTAGATTTCATGTTAGTTCGGATTTATTATTAAAACCATTTCAACTATGCTATTGATTGCAGGTTTATTCTTAGCCTTTCAAACATCTATATCACACCAAGATCTGTTTGAGAAGCCTATAATTCTGATTTGAAGCAAGAACAGCATGTTGAAATTATTAATATATGATGAATTCAAAATATCATGAGATATATATGAGACATGTTTCGCTCATTTCATTGAAGTTTATCATTTGACCTCCTCATATCTGTCCGAGTCTGAAGGGAAAATGGCCATGTGAAAGTGTCTCTCTGTGATTGAGAGCTTCATTACTTTAGAAATCTCGGTGACTGTCCGCTTATTTAGGGTACTGATTGGATAAATCACCATGCCAACGCCATCAACAATGTACCGAGGACTTAATGATTCGGTGCAAATGATTGTAAATGAAGCATGTGAAGATTTAGCGCTTAACCCAACTATGATGTTACATCCCCAGTTAATCTCCAAACACCGCCATCCCTTCTCCACTCTCTCTCTCTCTCCCTTTCTCTCTCTCCCTTTCTCTCTCTCTCTCTCCCTCGCTCTCTTTATCTATATATCTATCTCCCTCTCTCTCTCTCTCGTTCTTTCTCTCTCTCTCTGTCCCTCACTCTCCCACTTCTCTTTCAGTGGAAGAGCAGTGGTCTGGTAACCGGGGAGGTCCTGGGTTCTAAACCAAGTCGACGTGCTTGTGCCCTTTGATAAGGCTTTGATCCGCAATACCATGTCCCTCGTATGGACCTAGATACGTCAGTCCCATGGTTTCTTACTAACAAGCATATACATGCTTTCTCAGCAGTCAGGTAAAACAAACTAACACAACATCCGTTTTTATTTCTATCTTTCGTTCTCTGTCTCTATCTCTGAAATCGACTTTCATCACAGATAAAACGCTTTTACCTGCGAGGAAAAAGTGATATGTGCCGATAAACTCAACCGAAAATGTTTGAAAGATTAATACTTATGAAGATTCATAAATACTTATTCAATATTTATACATAAATATCTCAGGGGGATTATTTAGTTTAATTAAAAATAAATCATGAGATAAACTCACACATAAATATTTAAGAGGCGTCTTTAAGGGTAAAACATTAAAGAACCTTGGTTACATTTATAAGACCCAGTTCATTGCGTTTTTAGGAGGAGCCTTCGGAAATGGGACTATTTCCTCAAAGCTGCAGAGATCTCATGAGCCATATCCCGTACCACACTGAGGGGTGTTTCCTGCCCGGTCGGTTTAAGGCTCTGGGGAAGGGTTACCCACACACAACACACCACACACACACCCACACGCACACCCACACGCACACACACGCACGCAACATAAACTGCCATCAAGGTTTGACTTTATTCGTCCATGCAACAAAAGCAATGTCATTTGTTAAGAACATCATCATACTTTTGGATCATGAAATAGACATATTAACTAATGTATGCGTATTTGTTAAAACAACATTTTCTCTTGAGGACTGAAAAGCTTGCCAGAGGCTTGCCCGACAAAGCAACAACTAATGTATGCAAAATGAATCCGTTCATAGAGATAGTAACCAAGGGTTGCAACGTGCATCAATCGAAACACTGTAGTAAACAAGGCCCATACATTTATTCACTTTATTTCTTTACTAGTTGAAATAATATACGTGATCATTTCAGACAGGTGGCCTTTCTCAAATATTCTATAATACCTTCTGCTTTCTGTTTAGGGAAAAAATAAACGTGAAAACTTTAGAGATGTGGCGTTTGTAGAAACGTCGTTACGATGATCATTTGACTGCATGTAGTAGAGAGGTAAAAATAATTACCTTAAAAGTAGAGACCAGTTCTGGCTATGCGATTGCATTGTGACAGAAACGTTGTGAAATCGATCACAACAGGTTGATCATCTAGCATATAAATATTGTGTGTACTACAAGGTTCTGGAATCATCAAAATGATAAGAAATTTGGCCCAGTCTTGGTGAAGTTGCAAGCACTGTACACAGAAATATTTTGAGAGGGGGGTGTTTCCAAAACTATACCTTGAAGCCTCGTTCAGATATGACGTGATAAACCGCTGCCTCGTATTTTAATTATTATTAGTGTAAATGAATGAAAGTAGCCACCGGGGTCAAATGTAAACGAGGCTTTAAGGAGCATCAAGATGGTCGGATATGATAGAGCTGATCGCGGTGGAGTTGAGTACTCTTAACAAGGATGGGGTTAAAAAGAGCTATTTATATACACGAACGTAATTAAGAAAGAAACACATAGATGAAAGTTCGATGCAGTTGCTTGTTCACAGTATTCTGTTTTCTCTTGCCTTTTAAATTATGTTCATTACCGTTTTTTTTTTCTTCTTTCTTTTCCTCGTGTGTAATTCTTTCTGGTATTTATGAGTATTGCTAAAGGATAGACTAAGGAAGCTCCAACACCCTCATAAGTATAGTCATTGTTGATAAAGATTTGATTTTGATTTGATTTTTGATTTTAATTGATTTTAATTAATTACCAACAGCAATACATTTCATACAATAATTTACATATACAAGATGGGAAAATAATGGTTGGTAAAAGGGGGCACATGTCGAGCCTAACCCCTTAAACAGCTAAACAAAGTATTATAACATGTTTAATCATTGTGCTGCGATATGATACGCAATTTTAAGATTAAATCGCTTGCATTTAAGTCAACTTCTGAGAAAATTTCTGTTCAATTATGTTTATTTTTGAATAACATCCTGCTTATGACTGTAATGGGCACGCGAAAAGTAAGAGATTGAGATGAAATGAAGATAGAAACTGAGATAAAAAGTGATCTCAGAATACCAGCTCGGATTTATTAACCCATTGAATCGAGGAACCGGTGGTTTATGTATTAAGTCTATGGGAATGAGAGAAATTCAGGAGTCAACGGATTAACCGTACATCTTCTGACTGTTGGCAGTACTATAGCCGTGTTGCGCAGGGGCAATTTGTCTAGCAGTACACAGCCTCAAGCATTAAACTACTTTAAACAGCCATTACAGCCTCATTAATCAGCCTTGCCTGGGGCCGTGTATAAGTTAGGTGTAAATCAAACTTGCATTCAGCAGTTAATCGCCATTTTGTCGCAGATGTTCCTCTCTCGTTGTTTTATTTCGCTTCCAAGTCATATTTCACACAGACAATGGCGTTCAGTGGGTGTACTGGGGCAGTTGACACCCCCCCCCCCCCGTCACCTCTCTCTGCCCTCCGCGCACGGGCTTTTTTTCAATGCAGCTTAAAGTCATGACGCACACTTCAATTCAGTTTATTTTATTCAAAACTGTTATTTTAAAGAAATATACAAATTTTAACAACATATAACAGCTACAACATGATATCAATAGAAAACATGGAAATAACATTAACGGAGAAGAGTAGAAGAAGTAGAAAAAGATGAACAAATTCACACATACATTAATGAAAGTATATTTTAGAGACAAGACAGGAAAGACCCGCCATTTAAAAGTCTGTCTACAGTGATTATATTAAAATAACTATGTATATTATTTTATTTATTACTCATTATTTAGAAAGAGAAAACAAATGATAATTTAATCACACACATGCACTCGTTCCCATAGACAAATGTGTCTATAAAGGCATTCAAGCATCGATATTCATGAGATTGATGGTTGCAAATTATAGTCCCTTTCCTACGTAGTTTTGGGAGAGTCTAACCGGTAATTCTGGGGGGCATTTCACAAAACTTGTCATCAGTGACAAATGACAGTTTTTGTTATAAGCAACTGAAATCCTTGCTTCTAATTGGTTATCAACAGATTTATCACTGATTTTGGTCATTTGTCATTGAAAAAAAGGCTTTGTGAAAAAAGGTCCCTGGATCGGCTCCCCAATCAATAATTGTAATGGGAAAGAGTTGTTCTCTGTCCATATACAATAATCATAGGATTATTAAGCATCCTTGCTATAAATATTCATGCTATTTTAGAATATTATATTTAGATTAGGAAGGTAAGATCTCTCTCGGAGATATAATTATGAGGGTTTTGTGAACAAAAAATATCTAGGACGTGCAGTTAATCCTTAGTCTCCATTGCCTTGAGTCATGGTTGTGTTACCTTGTTCTCCCCCTCTCTCTCTCTCTCTCTCCCTCTCTATCTCTCTATCTCTCTCTCTCTCTTTCCCTCTCCCTCTCTCTCTCTCTCCCTCTCTCTCTCCCTCTCTCTCTCTCTCTCCATCTCTCTCTCTCTCTCGCTACCTCAGAGAAGTAGACTGGTAACTAATACTTTGAATGAACTGGACAACAATAAAAAGGTAATGCATTTATGAAAGTTAATTGTTATTCCTCTAGGCCTAAATATGTATGGGGACTTCAAATGGGCTCAATCTATTATGACACTGTGACAGAATAGTGCCGTACAACTTGCCCACTTGGTTTAACACACATAGTGACTAAAATATCTGCTCTCGTCTATTCAAATATGTTGTTCTTAATAAGTCAGGAATAATTGGAGTGACCCAATAAAATAATCGTACAAGGTGTAGTGCAATGTAATGTAGTTTATCCCGTTTATTTACAACTCGTTAACAAAATTCAAAATGAAATTCTGCAAAGACAGAAGAATAACAAAAACAATACGAACATGTTCAACATTAAACATAACATACAAAATATCTGCGAAATACAGTTGTATATCATAATACAATATGAGCATATGTCATATCAGAATATCAAGATATATAACACTATTACTTTAGGACAATGATTAATAAAGGTAAATTGATTCAGTATAATTTCCATACATCTCCTGGAATTGATGACAAGTTTACAGTACTTAATATGCATATATCAATGTATCCAGCTGTCAGGCCTCATGGGAACAATGTAAATCTCTACATGACATACAAAGTACAAACACTCCTAATTGATACACTGTGAAAAATTTGGGCAATATTTTTCGACCATTTGCCCAACGTTGTGCCAATAGTCAACCCAACCATCTATTGGGCAATATTTTTCCCAGTGGCCCAACAGCTGGTCAAGATTTTCCCAACAAGTGGGCTACCGTAGTCGGGCAGTTGAAAGGTCATATCTTTGCCCAAATTTTGGTCAAAATACGAAACAATTATGCACGTGTGAAGTAGGGTGCTTACGTTTACCAATACCACTGGGCAAAATATTGCCCAATAGATGGTTGGGTTGACTATTGGCACAACGTTGGGTAAATGGTCGAAAAATATTGCTCAAATTTTTCACAGTGTATCACTATTCTAACTAAAATTTACTCATTACCCTCTGGTAATATAAATTCTTTCTTAAGTTCCTAATAGATATTAATCTTAATAAAAATCCTAACAAGAATCAATTATCTAATAAGCATTTGATCACAATCAAATACAATTTGTTATACTAGAATTCTGGCTATGAACTGAAATAATCTCATTAGTGTATTTTGAAATGCTGAAGTATTTCTTATTACCTAAATATTATACAAAAGAAAGCAAATTTACAAGCGAGGTGCACATCTTAAAGACCAAGTAATTTTCAAAAAAACATGGTATATGTTTGCACTACTGTATTAAACGTTATAATTATACATTTGCAGAAAGACTAACGAACCATGTAGCAGCCAAGTCAATGCAATTGGATAAGATGCCTCAACAGCCAACATATATCAGCTATAATCACTTAAAACAACCATGCATTTATTTGCTTTCTGACAGCATAATCTGCATATGATATTTCTTATGATATGCTATAGGCCTATTGATATAATTAAGTTTAAACTCAATAAAATGTTTAGCACTGCTAAAATACTTCTTCAAGACATTTATACTACAAATGTAGTAACACATAATTTGTTCAATCTTAATCAACTAATTTGTATCTTATTATAACATCTAGGACAATCAAAATTTATCCCTACCAACAGCACAGTTTATCGATAATCGATGCACATGGGCGCAGCTATCTTTAAAGGTTTGTTTATATTCGGCCGCCCTCTACGACAATTATAACTGCACAACTAGCAAACACTTTATTGCAATATCAACATATTAATTCTTTATATCTCCATGGAACGCTGAAACTTCTGAATTCTCTACAAATATCAACAATCAGTATAAAAGTGAGATAACATATCATTGTTGAGATCATACATTGAATATCAATTCACTCCCGTAATTAAATGTATCGCATGATTCTCTAACACATGAATTCTTTATCACTTGTGCAAGCACAATATACAACATTTATTCATCAAAACTGACTCTCAACATGAAAATATTATATTTGATATTAGTTCTACATACCAGGGCCCTGTCTTACAAAGAGTTGACAAAATATATATTCATGAACTTAATAGCTCACACATTTTACCAAAGGGAATAAACAGGAAGCTCAAATATTTACAAACATCACAATTGTTCAAAAATATTACTCTTACAAAATTACTATTCTTTAAAAATATAATTCATACAATTTCCCTGTATTAGGTTATTACGCAATTATCACGTGTCATTATTCATAACAACACTCCTTTCAGATAATAAGCCCGTTCCCCCAATCTGAGTAACAGCTTGAAAATATTTCTGGTCATCTGATTAAGGTCTAAAAATTGACTAAAGCCCAGCAGTAGAGGGAGGCATTACAAAAAAGAAGCTCACTTGGACTTGGAGGGGGAGGATTGGGGAGTCTTGAAAAGGACTCTCGGTAATTTTCCTTTCTCGAGTGTGTGTGTAGTCCTGACAAGGACTGTTGGTATATTCTTGATATCCTCACCCTCTCTCACATGCAAGCCGATACTTATGAGCAGCAATTGAAGATAATGCAGTTCCATATAAAATTGAATAAAACATTGGCAACATGTTATTCAAGGCTTCCTTCATCAAAATATCATACATACATAAAATACATGTTCATGATTATATTGAGCACAAGACAACAACAAATAATCCATCTCTGAGTTAAAATATAATGTAAACCATGATCACTATACGTTGATAAGATCCAAAAGAATAAACCCTAACCATTTACTTTTATTTCATGTCTTACCTACTAATGTTTTACAGCTAAACATTGGAAAGTTAGGACTCAAATGTAATTTGTATACTTTTTTACACAAAAGTCTTCAGACAGAAATATGGAAATCAGCTGTGCAAAACATAGCTTGAAAGTCCGAAAATAGGAATCACTCTCTCCAAATATCAAAGATAGACAGCTACTTCTGGTTATTTGTAAATAATAATAATTATAATAATATCAAATATTTAGGAGCGCTCAAAACAATAAGTACCATAGCGCTTACAAATACACATATATGAAAAGAGGACACAAATGTACAGTACAGAAGATATATTACAAAGATCATTTGGAAAAAAGGTGAGTTTTGAGGGATTTTTTGAAGGCGGGAAGACAGGTAATTTCCCTAATGGAAATAGGGATACTGTTTCAAGTGTTTGATGCAGCTACTGCAAAACGTTTTTCAGCTGCTGAGAGTCTAGATTTGAGAATGTTAAGTTTACATGTGTCGGTTGCTGAACGAAGATTACGAGTTGGTGTATATATTTGGAGGGTTTATATTCAGGTGCCAAATGATTGAGTATTTTAAAAGCATACAATTTTCTATAAATGATACCTGTGAAAATGAATTATGAGAATGTGCACAATAACGTACATTAGAGAAGTGTAGTGAGCAGGAAAGACGAGTCTGCACGGGGGACACTAAATGTCTAAAATTATAATGTAATCACTTAGATGTGGAATCACATCCTAGCCTTTACACACATGCACTATCTTTATATAAATATATCTAGACTTTCATTACCATACATGACAAACTATAATATAAATAAAGCCTTTTGCGTTGCAGGTGCATCTTTTCGTACCGATACATTTCACAAAGCTCCCTTAATAACCATTTAATTTACTTAGGGCACTGTTTTTTTAAAACTATGACCAAATACCTAAATGGCCCTTTGAGAGCCTGAAACTTTCCAAAGATAAAGAATTAGAAATCAGTAACAACTTTTTCTTGTAGCATGGACCTAGGTTAACCTCCCATAGCTTAACGAAAAATGTTCATCGTTGCTTTATGCGCATTAGATATCCCTGAACAGCAAATTGTTTACGGAATTTTGTAACAAAATTGACATGCCATTTTGGTCGGAGCTGAACAAAATATATAGCCACAAACAATATGTTTTTTTTCTATTGATGATTAATGAGCATGAGTGGATCTTAAAGAAACTTAACAGTAATCTGAATCAGCTCCCCTATTTTAATGGAAAAGTGCAATTGAAAATGGTGTTTCGGACGTTACATTTTCCGTAAACAATGTAGACCCTCATTTAACCCACTAGAACAACAAATTAATGAGATTGTATGTGGTTTGAGTGAGTTTATTAGTTGCTTCAAGTGATTATATTAAAAGAAAATATAATTTAATTATAGTAGCGCTTATATTAGAAATATACTCAAAATTTGAAAAAGTTGTCTCATTTTCCGTAAACAGTTTTGTAACGTCCGAAACAATTTTCAAATTGAAGTAGCAGAAAATATATGAACAGCAGGATATATCTATCATAACATTTTGTTAACATCACATGGCAGCTACCCACCAAAACAAAGAAATTTGCAATACATTACTACAATACTATTTTATAGTTAAAACCAATTTTCCGTTAACAGTTGTAACGTCCGAAATAAATGTAACGTCCGAAACAAAAAATACCAATAAAATGATAATAATCCATATTTAAGGTATCTAGAGTGAATAAATCATTATGAAATAAGTTATTATAAGTCTTGAAACAAGTCAAAACACAAATCAGGTCTTTCAAATCCATTAATTTGTTGTAATCACAAGAATGGTGTTTCGGACGTTACACAATTATATTGTTAACACAAAGTCGAAAAATTTCACCTAATTTTCGATCATATCTGCAAGTTACCATTTCACAATGGACACTCCTGTTAAAAACACTATTTTGATGATTTTATTCAGATTTAAATATAAAAATGTGTAGAAATATGATGCCAAAAATCAAATAATCCGTAAAGTGTCTAAATTTTCTGCAAAATTGACTTATAAAACATAAAATATTGAAGCCACACTTTGTGATGCAAGGCATGGCTGGCTGCTTCAGTATATCCTTAATTGTAATTTATCAGAAAAAATCTCAATAAAAGTGACTCGTAACAAATATTCAGCCACTTTAACAGCACTTCCTGGTATGCTGTAAGCACGTTTCGGACGTTACATTAAACTGTTAACAGACATTTTCATACTTTAACTAGTTCAAATGAGGGGCAATGATAGATGTGAGAATAGCAAATTTCATTTGTTCAACCTCTCCTTTTGCTATTTACATTGGTGTGTGTTTGCAAATCATGAGGTTTTCATTTTTATAGAGGTTGTTCAAAATGATGTCATATAACCAAAGATTGTATGGTCAATTTACACTATCTGGTAGGTTACAAACATCAAAATCACCCACTTAAGCAATACCCAGTGTGCATGGTCATGACATGGATATGATACAGGTATATGCAGTTGATAAAATCAAGCAAATTAAAATGTTTTTCTAAAAATGTATGAGAAATATGTATTTTCATCTGAAAATACATTTTTTAAAAGGGCACTCAATACATATAACTAATCTATGTAGAAAGGATCGCTACTGCCATTATCCAAAACTGGAATTGGCATTTACGCTTAATAATGATAACAATTTATCAAGCAGATTTATGAAATTGGCTTGCACACTACATGACACACTCATTGGTTGGATACATGTACAATTGATGAGCACAATTGATGATTCTTTCAAAACTCATCTCAAAACATTCCTTTTCAAGTCTTGATCGTTTTTCCTGTTTACACGCGCCTTGAGCACTCCACAGAGTGGATTTGGCGCGATATAAGTTACATTATTATTATTATTACAAAGGCTTCCATTATAAAACAATAATCAGTAATCAGTATCCGATACCTATTATAGAAACTTGTACAACATAATGTTGACATAGATGTAGATCTGCCAAATTTCCAAATGACAAGAAAATGGATTACCAATTTGTGGGGGTAATTAAAGCATGAACATGAAAATAAGGTGTAGCCTCTTCAAAATTAATTAATTCATATTTTTTTCCTTTCATTGGATGAATTACCCTCAAATGTACTTTGTGTACAAAGCCTTATGTACAAATACTTTTCAAATTCTTGACCCTCATAACAAAATGTACATGTTAATGATCATTTCATGATCCTAAAGATATAGTAACTTCCTCAAATTTATGCAAAAATATCGGGATGTACAATGAATTAGGATTCCCATATTTCTTATTACTTAAATGGATGGGGATACTTTTGTATACTTTTATTTGTTAAAAGTATTTTTGTAATGTTTTGCTTACACTGTACACACTGTACATGTATGTGATAGTGATATTATTGAATGACACACTACATGAATCTAGTTTAAGGCAAAGTACAAAGCAAGCCGATTAAACATCTATGTTGTAAAGTTTGAAGAAATTGATGATCTGATTGAAATGTTCACATCTTGTAACATCCGAAACAAACTATAGCATATATTGTACACTGTTGTTCATAACCTGCAAAAGAGAGTATGTTTGTATAAAGTGAAATTTCTAGGAGTTGTGATGACTACATTTGTTAGATCACATAAGCATTTTTAACTACACGTTCCTGAAATGAACAGTTTACCTTACATAAATTGAGTAGTCGATGAAGACAAACTAGGTATATGTGCAAAACTAATTAAAACTGCACAAGTTTTTCAATAAATGTTAAAGAAATATTTTTCTGCAAACAATTAATGTAACTTAGGTCAATAATACCTAAAGAAAAGCAATTAACTTGAATAAAGTTATGGTGTTAACAGTGTGTAACGTCCGAAACACCAGTGGTGTGACATATGAAAATTATTAGGCAATGCACTGGTTCCCCAATTTTTGGGGATGTATTTAACTTATATCATCAGTTGTTATAATAAAATAAGTTTGACCTAAGAAAAAAGCATTTTACCTATTAAAATAAAAACTTGTTATCGTCGAAACCCTAATTTGGAGCTATTTTTCACTTTCAAGGGACACAAAATCTGTATTTTTCAAGATAGAAACTCAAAAATTTGCATGAATAATCTCTGAAACATATTCTTAAAGACCCAACATATTTGTTGGTGAAGTTAATAGCAAATGAGTTTTATATCACAGTTATTAGATATGCTATAGTTCACAATAAAATTGTAAAAACTCAAAGTATTCATATCTGGTGAATAAATAAGAAGATAGATTTAGGTCCAAAATTTGCATTTCTCAAAAATATGAATAGTCCTGATCCTAAAAATACATGTTTGAAGTGAGTAAACATGATTTCATTTCAGACCCTATTGTGGACACATTTGGTATATGTTAAAAAAACCAGTGCCTTAGTTTCCGGTACCTGAACAAAATAATGATAATATTCATATTGTATTATTGTAAGGCGCACACCACATTTTAAAGTCCTATGCGCTTTCAGACAGCTTTTGAATAAATACCCTCGGCCTGGCTCCAGCAGCTGTTATCAGCGGACAGTGCATTTCGAATAAATCTACCAGAAATCTAATTAACTCTCCCGGGTCGAGTGTGGCAAATGTAGATTAGCGTCTTACCAAAAGACGTTAGTACTGTGGCAGGGATTCAAACCCCATACCCCATGGTTCACAGTCCAGAGACTTATTCATTGTAACTGTCATCACTAGAACTGCTACTTCTGTCCCGATCTTTAAAGATGAAGTTGAGTTCTGGTCATGCGATTGTATTGTGAAATAAACGGTGTGGGATCGACCAGAAAAGGTTTATCATCTAGCATATAAGAACGTGTGTGTATTGCAAGGTTCTGGAATCATCAAAATGATAAGAAATTTGGCCAAGTCTTGGTAAAGTTACAAACACTGTACACAGAAAGATGTATATGGGACTACACGAACACGTGGCGTAAAAAACCGGCCCCCGAGTTTTACATGTTATATGACATATTTAGAATATGAAGGCATTTGAAGAGCCATGCTTTTCAGGGAACATGTGTTATCTGATGTTTTTCCACACTTGCATAATAAGCATGATAAAGTTCACAAATTATTTTTCAACTCTTCCCAGAACTTAACCTTCTCTTTAACCATCAGACGGTTGTTTGACTCTACCGATGCTCCGGCATCAAGAACATCCACACAATCATCGCGCTTCATCTGCTTCAGAATGTGCCTCAGATCCTCGAGGCTGCAAATCTTCTTCCGTTCCTCCGCCAGGTCAATAAGATCTGCTGTTGGGTCTGGCTTGTTGGTCAGACTAGCGATGTAGTCTTCCAATTGCAAGGCACTGGCAAGTCCCTTCCAGTCGTCATGAGTAACACGGGGACCGTTCAACAGTTTACTCAGCTCGTGCCTTACCACAAGGGGGATGATCATTGGGTGCGGCGGCACAATATCATATCTACCTGTAACATACATGTTAAAAACATTCCCATGTATGTTCACCGAGGAGCTTGGAACAGCTGGCAGATCGTTGATTCGCGGGAGGATCCGCTCAACCTCTGAAGCAACCTGTGCCGCTGCCAGAGGCTGTGTGCCGATGTCAGAGGACACTGGGGGTGTTCTGGATCCTTCTGTTGGCAACGTTGAGCTAGTACCTTGGTGAAAGAAAAAAAAGATGGTTTGCATAGCACGTCATGACAAAATAGAACTTTATGATGGCTTAAGAAGGAAATGAAGACTAAAAGACATGAAAAGAAATGGCGAAGAAAGAAAGCGGTAAGGTATGTATAAATGAGGAGGATGCTTGAGACAAGAAGAAATGGGGGAGAGAGTCTCAGTAACACCTCACAAGAGGAAACTTTTTGACTTTGATAATGATATCGATGATGATGAAGACGGAAGCCCTCTGACATAAAAAGATATAATGAAAAACATTTACATTTTATACTCTTTTTGGGGAATTCATAACTGACACTTCTTTTAGTGTTTATGTTTGTGTAATACCTGCAATTTGGAGACAACGTTCAATTAAATTAGTGACATTTACAAAACAACTCATAACTATGATTCATTCATAAAATCAATATGTAGCCCCATATACACATTTTTGTGTACATTGTGTGCGTTCTCTATCATTTTCAGGTTACCGGAACCTCACAGTAAATATGAATGGAAAGTGCTTATATAGCTCATAAGAATTTGTAGAATTTCGCTAAACTTCTTGTTAAAAAATAATATATTAACATACATTGTAGCTGAACATAGAATACATGGATTTGTGAGAACTATTCAAGCAGATATTAATAACAAAGTGAGAGCAATATAATTACGTATTTGTGACTTGACTGGTGGAACAAGCTCCCAACAAACCCAGAGAAAATTACAAGCAGAACAGCCTCATGAAATCCTTAAAAACAAATACGTTTCAAGGCCCCCGCGAAACCCTCCATGATTGTGACCTATCAGGCTCCCAAATTTGGTAAGGTAGCCCATTTCAAAAGAAAGGTGTTGCGGCTGAAAAGGTATATACCAATACTTATCTGCTACACAAGCAAACTTTGCTGATTGCTTTCAGTTTCTTTCATAATGTATTAGCATTCCCAAAACTAAGCTTTATCTTTAAATCATATGAAACTAACCCACTGATGATCCTTCTTTGTTCTTCCTGATGCTAACATCAATGGTCCTCTTTAGTTTGTCCTCTAGATAGTGATCATTGATGCATGCATTTTTCAAACTCCGAAGCTGTGACGGAAGATGTCTCTCCTCGCAGCATCGGATTGGAATCACCCGGCCATCCAAACTACCGCCCACCGCCGAGTGAAATGCCATCTCCATCGTCATGGTCTGATACGGATCGTTCTTCTCACAGTCCTCCTTCGTGATTATAAGGACCACGTGGGAACAGGTCTCCAGAGCGCCCTCGATACTGGTCATTTTCGGAACACCAATCCTGCCGTCGTCAGCAGTCATCATCGTCCAGCCATTCCTGCGGATGATGTCCTTCACCTTATGTACATCATCCGTGTCTTGACTAAACGTAAGATAGATGTCATAGAACTTTGGCTGTCCTTGAGAGGATCCACTGGTTGCACTTCTGCTTGTTTGGTAAGATGGAACGCTTCCTTGTGTTGATTCTACAGCTCGGCTTGCATCTTCATTCCTTTTCAAAGAGCTACTTGTTCTGGAATCTAATGAACCTGGACCTAAACAAAAAGACGGATGACAATTTTTCAGAATAATCCATTTCCGTAATGTAATCATACTTGATGCACACATCTTTCTTAAGTGCCTCGTTACAAATTATTCCTATGTTTTGATGCCATGTACCTTCATATCAAAATTCATTAAAATCCGTCAAACATTACTAAAGTTATCGGCGAGGGGAGAATAACAGTAAACCCTCTATTGAATGACATACGACATAATATTTTATACTAACATATATAGAATGGTAAGATACTTGTCAGCTTATTGAATAGGCACTACGAAAATCCTTACAATATGATTCTAGAAGGAAAAAAATAATGAGAATGAGAGGATGAAGTGATTGCATACTTACTTCCGTCCCCTGACTCCACTCCTTCGTCAATCATACCTGCATCAACAAACATGAAGAAATACATTAACATTAAAAAAGAGTTGAGGTCTAATGGATAAAAAGTTGAGTGCTGTGGATCACAATGTATTGGGTTCAAATCCCTGCCACATCAATATTATCCACTGGCAATACTTAAATCTACATTTCGGGGTTTGTGAGTTTGGAGTTTCTTAACACCAATCTAGAGATGGCTTGAAAATAGCAAGACAATTATTATTTGGCCTTAAACACTTCAGGTATAATAAATGTTAACAAAATTCTACACCTTACATCAAATTGAATAAGACATAATATTCCATACTATTTATGTAAAATGGTAAGGTGCTTTTGAGATTCATATCAACTTCAATTTCAATTTATTCAACCAGTTAAAAATCTTACGTAAAATGTTATCATATACAGAGTAGTAAAGCTTAGGAGCCATAATCAAATCAAAAGCTTGTTCACAGGACCCCTCTATTTAAAAGACACACCAGATTCATACTATGATATTTTACAACCCTACTCCTGACACCATGATTCTAGATAATATTAGTCTCTCTTTAATTTACCTGAGTAACAAAAGAAAAGGAAGGGAAAAAATACCCACCAAAAACAGAACTTCATGAGCATGTAGTGATTTTATGCTCCATTATAGTGTCAACGAACTTTATGTAATGTTTTGATACTGCATGCCTTGTTGTGCCGACAACTTTTGAGAAATTTACGCTGATAATTTATGCAGTTTTCCTGCGACGTCGTATGTTTTACATTCTTGACACATTTTGGCACCTGCCTTCACATATCTCGTCGCCATGGTTTGTTTTCGTAATGTGACCAATCACAGCTTCCGCTGGTCACGTTTTCGCCACGGAGCTGGGGTTTTCGGGACTTCTCCTGCATGATCTCGTAAGATCATCACGTATTGGATTGATCCACTTTTATAGCGATCTTCGCGATTTTTCATCCAGCAGCTACGGCGACATAGTGTAGCGTTTTCCGTTGGATTTCCACTAGTACACGCCTGTGATTTCTTCACGATAACTGTTAATAGCGAACTGCTTGTTTTCTCTTCGCGACTCGACATCTCGTGACTTCAATTCTGACACTTATTTCACTTTGAATACGCGGTTTATTTACAACGCGCCAGTGGTTATTTTCGTGTACTTTCTTCCTGGGCTAGCATATTTTGATTTACGCTTGTGCTAGCCCGAGGTGTTTATATTTACGTTACTTCATTTTTGCCACAACTTTAGAAGAACGCGATCCGCTTCTCGTACTTTAGCCGAGGCCTCCGGTTATTAGATAGCGTTTATATTACCAACTCTTGCCACAACTAGACTCAACTTCTTCAGTCATCAGTCTAGTATTTTGTATATAGTCGTCGGGGACATTTACTACGAACACTCCCTCTGTTCCCCAACATTTAGGAGTGTCAATTTCTACAATTCTTCTTCAACGTGCTACACTCGACATTGTATATTGATCAACACACATCGCGATCGCCATTGTCATCTTCATACTACATATATAGGATCACTCTCAAGTTTCTACACAACAAAGTACAGTGGTGAGTAAAAGTCTAGCTCGTACTCATTATAGTCAGCATAGAATTTTTACAAGCACAACCAATCAAATAAAAATTACTATGAATGCAGTAAGGCATGATGGTATTTAAAGACCATCAATACTACTGGGCCATAAGGGATTAGACCACACAGCGAGGTCACTGACAGGTGGCTATCTCATTAACTCAGCTCTCAACTAACATAATAACAAGAAGATCATGAGGGACCAACAAGGGGCTTTCACCCTAATAAGGCTGGGGGCCATTATGGCCCCCTGTCGATTTTTTGCAGCTGCATCAAAACCCCTGAACTTTTGGCGCTGAAATTTCATAAGTTTTGTCCTCATGTATCTTGCACATTGTGATACCAAACTTATTATCATCATTCTAATTTTCATATTAATGGACCTTTCTAGGCCGAGATCTTAGGGGGGGGGGCATAATGCCCCCCCCCCCCCGGCTGTATTAAGGCCTCAAATAGCCTGGCCTTTTGAGGGTAAAAGGCACAACCAATACATCTCCAATCTCACCGTTTGTGGAAAATCAGAATTTGTATGATCAAAGTGAAAAGTGCACCAGATCATCATGGCATGTTTTAGAATTATTAAAACAATTTAAAACAGAATCAGGGCCTTTTTACAACACTTGGAGTACCAATAACTCTTTATACACAGAATTTCAATAATTGCACCAATAACCCCAAAGTGCGCCGATCAGCTAAAATCCTATTTGTGTACAGCTAGGAGGTATGCAATAAACTTAACACAATTTTACCTGAAATTATATGCATTATTAGTTGAGGAGTATAAAGAAAATCAAATATAACATACCCCCCCCCCCTCAACATACGAAACTAAAGTTGACCCTAGTCCATGTCAATATGTACAAGTGTGTCAACTAGTCTCCACATGCGTGTTTACCCAATAACAGGTGTTATGAATCACCATGTATAGCTTTCAGTTTTATGACCAACAGGCCATATATAATGATTTGCATTTTCCACCAATCAACCCATAAGGAAAAAGTTATTATCTTACATTTCCCTCACTCAAAGACTCTCCAAGAGACTAGGGGGTATTTAATAATGGCACCATCGGTTTGCTGTGTGGGAGATTTGTTTCAATACAGAGCAAAAATAGTATTTGGTGGGGTACCAATTCTTATAGACCTACCGAACTTGGACTTGATTGCAGCTGTATTGATGTTATGTAGTCCACACTTGAGTGACATTCCTTTGAAGCAGTCTGTAAGCATTTTCTTCTTACTGCAGCTCGGGCACAGAAAGAGTACATCATACTTGATCCTCCTAGCCCACTGCTGAATGAGACTATCAAGGGTTTGGATTATAAAGTCCATCACCTGCCATAAATACACAAACAGCCCCAATACAGATATTATATTCGAATTTTTTTTTTTTTTTTTTGGGGGGGCTGCTTCAAGGTTATTTAACTTTGATTTAAATTCGCAGTAGACGGATCTACAATGAAACTGTCATTCGGATAGTGCATGAATCGCACGTAACATTGGCTTATTTTCCCTCTTAACTTAACAAAGTCTGCAGAGACACTTGAACAAGTATTGCTGGTTTGGGTGGAGGGAAAAAATGTTCCTCTTATCTTCCTTATCCACAAACAGTACATTTATGTTGAGGTTTGTTTCTAATATATCTCTACCCGAATTAGTCGAACTATTGATATTTTCTTGGAAGTTCATTTACAATTGTCCATAAACCTACTGACACAGAACGGTTTCAGAAAGGTCTCCCATTTTGATGAAGCACAAAGTTTCATAGTTTGATAACTAAACTGAATTACGACATAAACTAGATGTAGAATATGGCTTAAATTAATCAGACATTCAGAAAAAGAATTGGAGTTAATCCTGCCTTTAACTGTAGTTGATTTCTAAATCAAGATTCAGTGCCATTTGGTATAACTTTACTGTCCTCTAATCTAAGAAGACTCATAGTTTCACCACAATTTAGGACATGGGACCGTTAGTGTAAAGTTAATTACAGTTATATTTGCATAACTCAAGTACAAGTCATATTGTTGTTATTAGTTAAATCAATGTTCTTGAAAAACCTATTCAAATCATGTGTTATTCACTCTTCGTAGGTTGAATTTTTACTAAGTCAAACTATTTGGGTATCAACCGATTCGACTTATGCAACTAGAAACACACGTTCTATGACACATTCAAACAATTATTTACCAGTGACAGTTTCAATTCTATGTTTCAGAGACCTTTCTCAGATGTGTACTGGCAGACACAAACGAGCTACCAGTTTTCCAATCGAACAACAACATAATTTTCTCTGTTAATTTATATTGTGTAGTAATTAAAACCATCCTTTTGAGCTACCTACCTCTTTGACAGCGCTTGGGGCTGGGGGTTTGTGACTATCCCCATCATGAACAGAACCAGCAACCGCTCCTTGATATACAATGACCTGACATGTTTAGCATCAAATGTAAAGGGAAACAGATTTTGAAGAAATTATTGATATGATGGTGTGTAATTTTTTTCATTTCCCCTCAGTTTTGTGAGGGTTATTTATTAATTTATTTATACATTTTTAAATGTTGTGTTCGTTCCACAGAGCATGTTCCTCAGCACACATTAACTGATTTGCAAGAGAGTACTTATTACATGATACAATTAAAATACAATGTAAAACAAAACAATTATAGAATAAAAAAATATTACAATACATTACAAAACAAAACAAGAACAAAAAGATAGGTTGAAAATAAAAACGATTATAGGGCTTCTGATCAACTCTTTAAAACAACATCAGCTACGAATGTATGTGTATTTAAAACCAATCAATTTTCAGATTAGAGCACTAAGAACGAGACCTTGATACTAAATTATAGGTAAAATTTAAAAGGTTACACAATGCAAATATATATCAGAGAAATAAGAGCACTGGTCCATTACGTATCGACAGTATTATTGTCTTTGGGAGAATGACTATAACGTTGCCCGGTGGAGATTATTCGTTGCCTTTGAAGGTATCCGATGCACGGCCTCAAAAACTTTACATACAATTTAGTATCTCCACCATGATAACAAAAAGGTATCGCTGACGCTTGACACAGACCTTGATAGTTGCTTCACATGGAGGTAACATCTCTATTAAGGCATGGTGCACTCCATCAACCATGAGACTGATGTGACGATGGAAAAGAGTGACGGGTTCTCCATCTCTTTCACCCATCCATCTGACTGCTCTCGCCATCAACCGATGAAACAGCCCATCTGTAGAAATGACAAATGAGAGAGATGACGAACAGATTATGGCTAGTAATGTTTTGAAAGCCAGCTCAAAAAGATATATTAGCTGCAATAATACTTAACGACAATTATATCTTTCTGAGAAACAAAAAACGAGTTTCTAACAAGATGGACCTAACTCCGACTATCACCATAGTCTTACCTATGTCTAGTGGCTTTTACACCTGACCGCCCTGACACGTCTTTTGGCAGGACATTAATCTACATCTGCCACTCTCCACCCAGGTGTTAAAAGGGTACCGGCAGGAAGGAATCCCTTGATTTGCTGGGGGTAACCTACAACAAGTAGCCCAGAAGAGCGGGGGTAATATTAGAGCACATTGAGCAACTTGCGTGGTGGGTATGTGCACTTTGAAATTATACAATATTGATATTATCATTAGAATTAAAGCAAATAAAAATAATATTGTAGATTTAATTTGATACAAAAAAGTATCAAAAATAGTCTGTAGCTTACCATCTTCCTACTCAAGGCAAACAAAATATATATCCTTTCTGGACAGGTGGCCACTTAGACAGGTTTGACTTTATACAAACCTTGTTGCAATTTAATTACCATATAGTCTCTTTGGAGCAAGAAGGGCATTAACACTATGGTACAGTACACGTGTTAACATCCTTATGGCTGTAAACAGATGATAAATTCATCCTCACCTGGTAAGAAGCCTCTGAAGTCAACATACAAGTCTGTAGAAGATTTGATCTGTGCCTTCTCTTTTTGGGGACAAGGGGACGTCAGTCTGGAAGGAACATAGTACCGCTTCTGTAGCACCTTTTCTGCTTCATTTGATACCTAAAATATAAAACCATATCCAAACACTTAAACCATAAATACAAAACTAAATATAGCAAGATACCCAAACAAATATCGAGAAATTTAAGCAAAAAACAGAGCAATTCATATTCTACTCAACATTTAGTTTCACACATCTTACTTCTGCCACTAAGTTTCACAACAACATCGACCCATTGAGCAATTCTGATTTCCAATTTCAGAAATATAAATTGTTGGTACCATTTGTAAAAGCTTTAAAAACTCTCCATAATATTTACATTTCACAGCACAAGACAATTATTTTTAATATTATGGAACATGTATGCAAATATAAAACAAATTACATTATCCAAAATGAAGCACATTTATAATTTGGACTTTATGCACCAATTTTCAACCCTGAGTCAATATTTGCACATATAATTTAAATTTACAAAAGCTGGTACATGTCCTTTGTTTCCTCCTATATTCCTCCTTCTAGTCACAATATTTTGAGGTTAACCTGAAATACTGAGGTTAGGGTGAAAAAAGATGTTTAGGCCCTGCAATAGTTGCTTTTGTTTTAATGTCCCATCCTAACTAAATGTATAATGTCAGCAATAAACCCACAAATATACCCTAATCTTAACCCTAGACTGAGAAACCCAAATACAATTATAAACCTAATCATATACTTATGATTAAAAAAAAATTGGGCATTGCCGGGGTAGAACGGGTCGGAGCACCATTTAGCTGGAGATTTTACCTTAGTGTCTACTGCATCCTGTTGATCTTGCTGTAGTTGTTCTACAGGAACCTCACAGATGAGATCAAACTTGGCCATGAGCTCGACTAAGGCCTCCTTCTTCTCCAAGAAGCCTTCCCACATATGCTGAATCAACCTATCCTCTAAGATACCATCCTTCTCAAGAGTGGTCCAAGCATCACTCACGATCCCATCCTTAATTAAAACACAAAGTCAACTTAATGGCAGTTGTTATAACTGGACACAGGAGTATAGATTGCTAACCATTACTACATGGTGAGGAGAGAGCTTTGTTACATCAATGTCATAAATAATATGTCCTATCATTGTTATCAATACTCTAAAACTCTGTCTTTCAAGCGACTTATTTACAGCCTTCTTCGCATAGGTCATAGTGTCGAAGGTTACCGTAATATGTTGTTAAGAGTACTGCCGGGGGAAATGATACATATAAAAGCTATCACATACATTATTGATGTATCAAGCTCTATATAAACCCAGAATATTATTATAAATGGAGGAGAAGGTTTCTCACCCTTTCTGCAGAACCCAAGATGGTATTGACCTGCTTGAAGACATCGATTAGCCACATCTCCTACGATGTCTTGTCAGACAGACTGCATAGGACCTTTGTGGTACGCACTTAGTTTCGAATGCCCACTTCCCATTCATTTCGTAATAAAAAAAAAACATTAAAAAACGCTGCAGCTCACCGCAGCAAGAGTAAACGAAGTTTTAAAGGAGTAGATTTCTCACCCTCTTTGCAGGATCCAGAATGGTTATGACCTGCTTGAAGACATCAATTAGCCATTGAGGATTCAGGATAACCATGTCTCGCAGGAGAGACTGCTGGTCTTCAATGCCTCCGTAGTAGACTACATTACCCAGGTCGTGGTAAAAGTTCAGCATCGTGGGGAGTTCACGCTCCGATTCCATCCCGACCGGCTCTGTCAATTCTTTGGTCTGGGAGAATGCAACAAAATGGCTTCAATATCATAATATGATTTGTGAAAAACACCTAAAAAATTATCCATCAAATGAATAAATATTATATCAGTAATATCAAATTTAATTTACGCAGGGCATGCACATAATATGAATATAGTAGTGAACCGAAACTTTAACAGAAGGCAACATGTAGCCTGAATCTTATGCCAAAATGTGCAAAGGCACTACATCTATTAATTGAGACAGGCATAAAGTCGGACATCAACAACATTGAAAGGGTATAATTGATGGATGCATTTAAAAAATATAGCATTACGTATTTCCAACAATACCAGGAGAGTTGTACGTAACTATGTAGAAATGAAATAAGGACTAAACTAAAATTTCGTTGAAAATAAAATACATACAAATCATTTTGTTAGAACATCCAGTACCGAAAAATGACAAATTTGAAAGAAAAAAAGAAAGTTTCAAAGAAATAAAACCCAACTAGGCGTTCACAACTTGAAGTTCCAATATGAACTGCATATTTATAAAATTGCTCTATAATTTTCTTCCACTACAATACCCAAATTATTTGAAAATGGCAAGAATTAAACGTTGCAGTCCTACCTGATCTAACGACATGTAATTGATTTTATCCACAGCTAGAGCTTCCTCAAATAAGAGCCATCTGAGTGGAATCTCTTCTCCCATGTAAGGCTCTTCCATCGCTACTTTCTCAATATGTCTCCTCAACGCGACCAGCTACAAAGGAAAGTAATTATTGGTTGGTTTATTTTTATTTCTTGTAAACGTGACATGTAGCTCATGGCTGATATTTTCTGTTTTACAAAGTAATCAGATATTTACATTATAATACAAACATCATTATACAAAAGCAATATAACAAAATAACAATGGTATTCCACCACAGGCACACAGCAATATTAGAAAAGATTTAGAAAAAATGCTATGAAGATGTGGATAAATAACTACAGCGTATCAAAACAATTAAAGGTATTACAAAGTGTTGGTAAAAATATTTAATTCATCTGAAACTCTTTGATGTTATAACAAGATGCTATAAGAATATCTTTAACCAATCTCCACCGCTGAAATACTTTTTTTTTTTTTTTGTGAATTAAACAGTAATTAATAAATCAATTATTAGTTCCAAGCTGCCTGTATTTAAACCGGCTCATGTTGTTGTATACTAGCGCCATCTACTGTTGTAAATGGTTCATGGTATAATCGATATTGAAACTGTGTCACATTCGCCCCGCTCCGCATGGACAAAAGACAACAGCAATTTCGACACCGCGCTGACCCCGCTCCACACCGGGAAGGCGACTGTATTCGCATGGCTTCGGTCCATGGTCTCTTTTATAGCTCCATGGTACCAGCATCTTTGTGCGTTTGTGTGAGAGCAAGTACCGTTCAGGATTGTATCGCACAGTCAAGGGAGTTATAATCTCCTTGCAGAGTGAGTTTGACCACAATGTAAACCTATGGTTTGACGTACCCGTACACCCTCCTCCGCAACCGTCTCAATCTAGTCTCAGCTTCGACTGATCAGTCTTTTTGATATACATTTATAACAAACAATTTCAAGTAGGCCTACGGGATACATGAAGTCTTATCATTTTTTCCAATTATTATGTCCGTGAAATGCATTCAGAAAAGAATATCAGAAAGAAAGCAATTTGAAAATGAATGACCACATAAATCGTTCAGATAAACATGAAAGAAATACAATAAATATGTCTATCCAGATACCGCTCTCTCTCTCTCTCTCTGTCCCCCTCTCTCTCTCTCTCTTTCCTACAGAATTTCGTTGTAATGTCCATCATACCCTTGGAAGTTTCGAAAATAATCATTTTCACCACATGGACCCTCTCTATATCTCCGAAATATAGACCCAGGCTCTCTCTGTCACTCTCTCTCTCTCTCTCTTGTTCCCTCTTTCCCTTCCTCTCGCACCCTCTCTTCGCCTGTGCTAACCTCTGCACTGAATGTTTGACTTGTTTTTATGATTATTATTTTCTTTCATCCTCATCTACATTATAACCCCATCAAAAAACTATGGTCCTATCACGTGAATGAAAACTTCTATCGTCTTTGTGATTATTATTATCTTTGTCATATATATTTATATCATCCTCATTTACATACACCCCAACAGTGGTCCTATCGCGTGAATGAGAACTTCTATCGTTTTTACGATTATTATTATCCTTGCCAAACATACTGTATTATCATACTCATTTACATGAACCACAACCAAAAAATATGGTCCTATTACGCGAATGAGAACTTCTATCATTTTTATGATTATTATTATCCTTGTCATAAAATCCAACAAAAAACTACTGTCCTATCACGTGAATGAGAAGTTCTCTCGCATATGTGATAATTATTATCTTTGTCATATTCTTATATCACCCTCATTTACATAACCCCGAGAAAAAAGAAATATGGTCCTATATATCACACGAATGAGAACTTCTATCGTTTTTGTGATTATTACTATGGTTGTCATTATATTTATATCACCCTCATTTACATAACCCCGACAAAAGAAATATGGTCCTATATCACGCGATTGAGAACTTCTATCGTCTTTGTGATTATTATTATTCTTGTCATAAACTCCTACCAAAAACTACTGTCCTATCACGTGAATGAGAAGTTCTCTCGCATTTGCGATAATTATTATCTTTGTCATATATTTATATCACCCTCATTATTTTGAATAACCCCGACAAAAGAAATATGGTCCCATCACGCGAATAAAGACTTTTATCGTTTTTGTGATTATTATTATTCTTGTCATATATTAATTTTATATCACCCTCATTTACATAACCCCGACAAAAGAAATATGGTCCTATATCACGCGATTGAGAACTTCTATCGTCTTTGTGATTATTATTATTCTTGTCATAAACTCCAACCAAAAACTACTGTCCTATCACGTGAATGAGAAGTTCTCTCGCATTTGTGATAATTATTATCTTTGTCATATATTTATATCACCCTCATTATTTTGAATAACCCCGACAAAAGAAAAATGGTCCCATCACGCGAATGAGGACTTCTATCGTTTTTGTGATTATTATTATTCTTGTCATATATTTATATCACCCTCATTAATTTTACATAACCCCGACAAAAGAAATATGGTCCTATATATCACACGAATGAGAACTTCTATCGTCTTTGTGATTATTATTATTCTTGTCATATATTTATATCACCCTCATTTACATAACCCCGACAAAAGAAATATGGTCCTATATATCACACGAATGAGAACTTCTATCGTTTTTGTGATTATTATTATGGTTGTCATATATTTATATCACCCTCATTTACATAACCCCGACAAAAGAAATATGTTCCTATATCACGCGATTGAGAACTTCTATCGTCTTTGTGATTATTATTATTCTTGTCATAAACTCCCAACCGAAAACTACTGTCCTATCACGTGAATGCGAACTTCTCTCGTTTTTATGATAATGATTATTTTTGTCATATATTATTTTATATCACCCTCATTTACATAACCCCGACAAAAGAAATATGGTCCTATCACGCGAATGAGAACTTCTATCGTCTTCGTGATTATTATTATTCTTGTCATATATTTATATCACCCTCATTTACATAACCCCGACAAAAGAAATATGGTCCTATATATCACACGAATGAGAACTTCTATCGTCTTTGTGATTATTATTATCCTTGTCATAAACTCCAACTAAAAACTACTGTCCTATCACGTGAATGAGAGTTTCTATCGTATTTGTGATTATTATTATTCTTGTCATAAACTCCCAACCGAAAACTACTGTCCTATCACGTGAATGCGAACTTTTCTCGTTTTTATGATGATTATTTTTGTCATATATTATTTTATATCACCCTCATTTACAAAACCCCGACAAAAGAAATATGGTCCTACCACGCGAATGAGAACTTCTATCGTCTTCGTGATTATTATTATTCTTGTCATATATTTATATCACCCTCATTTACATAACCCCGACAAAAGAAATATGGTCCTATATATCACACGAATGAGAACTTCTATCGTCTTTGTGATTATTATTATCCTTGTCATAAACTCCAACTAAAAACTACTGTCCTATCACGTGAATAATAAGTTCTCTCGCATTTGTGATAATTATTATCTTTGTCATATATTTATATCACCCTCATTATTTTGAATAACCCCGACAAAAGAAAAATGGTCCCATCACGCGAATGAGGACTTCTATCGTTTTGGTGATTATTATTATTCTTGTCATATATTTATATCACCCTCATTTACATAACCCCGACAAAAGAAATATGGTCCTTTCACAAGAATGAGAACTTCTATCGTCTTTGTGATTATTACTATTCTTGTCATAAACTCCAACCAAAAACTACTGTCCTATATCACGTGAATGAGAAGTTCTCTCGCATTTGTGATAGTTATTATCTTTGTCATATATTTATATCACCCTCATTATTTTGAATAACCCCGACAAAAGAAATATGGTCCTATCACGCGAATGAGGACTTCTATCGTTTTTGTGATTATTATTATTCTTGTCATATATTTATATATCACCCTCATTTACATAACCCCGACAAAAGAAATATGGTCCTATATATCACACGAATGAGAACTTCTATCGTCTTTGTGATTATTATTATCCTTGTCATAAACTCCAACTAAAAACTACTGTCCTATCACGTGAATGAGAGTTTCTATCGTATTTGTGATTATTATTATTCTTGTCATAAACTCCACCCAAAAACTACTGTCCTATCACGTGAATAATAAGTTCTCTCGCATTTGTGATAAGTATTATCTTTGTCATATATTTATATCACCCTCATTTGAATAACCCCGACAAAAGAAATATGGTCCTATTACGCGAATGAGAACTTCTATCATCTTTTTGATTATTATTATCCTTTTCATAAACTCCAACCAAAAACTACTGTCCTATCACGTGAATGAGAAGTTCTCTCGCATTTGTGATAATTATTATCTTTGTAATATATTTATATCACCCTCATTTACATAACCCCGAGAAAAAAGAAATATGGTCCTATCACGCGAAAGAGGACTTCTATCGTCTTTGTGATTATTATTATTCTTGTCATATATTTATATCACCCTCATTTACATAACCCCGACAAAAGAAATATGGTCCTATATATCACACGAATGAGAACTTCTATCGTCTTTGTGATTATTATTATCCTTGTCATAAACTCCAACTAAAAACTACTGTCCTATCACGTGAATAATAAGTTCTCTCGCATTTGTGATAATTATTATCTTTGTCATATATTTATATCACCCTCATTATTTTGAATAACCCCGACAAAAGAAAAATGGTCCCATCACGCGAATGAGGACTTCTATCGTTTTGGTGATTATTATTATTCTTGTCATATATTTATATCACCCTCATTTACATAACCCCGACAAAAGAAATATGGTCCTTTCACAAGAATGAGAACTTCTATCGTCTTTGTGATTATTACTATTCTTGTCATAAACTCCAACCAAAAACTACTGTCCTATATCACGTGAATGAGAAGTTCTCTCGCATTTGTGATAGTTATTATCTTTGTCATATATTTATATCACCCTCATTATTTTGAATAACCCCGACAAAAGAAATATGGTCCTATCACGCGAATGAGGACTTCTATCGTTTTTGTGATTATTATTATTCTTGTCATATATTTATATATCACCCTCATTTACATAACCCCGACAAAAGAAATATGGTCCTATATATCACACGAATGAGAACTTCTATCGTCTTTGTGATTATTATTATCCTTGTCATAAACTCCAACTAAAAACTACTGTCCTATCACGTGAATGAGAGTTTCTATCGTATTTGTGATTATTATTATTCTTGTCATAAACTCCACCCAAAAACTACTGTCCTATCACGTGAATAATAAGTTCTCTCGCATTTGTGATAAGTATTATCTTTGTCATATATTTATATCACCCTCATTTGAATAACCCCGACAAAAGAAATATGGTCCTATTACGCGAATGAGAACTTCTATCATCTTTTTGATTATTATTATCCTTTTCATAAACTCCAACCAAAAACTACTGTCCTATCACGTGAATGAGAAGTTCTCTCGCATTTGTGATAATTATTATCTTTGTAATATATTTATATCACCCTCATTTACATAACCCCGAGAAAAAAGAAATATGGTCCTATCACGCGAAAGAGGACTTCTATCGTCTTTGTGATTATTATTATTCTTGTCATATATTTATATCACCCTCATTTACATAACCCCGACAAAAGAAATATGGTCCTATCACGCGAATGAGGACTTCTATCGTCTTTGTGATTATTATTATTCTTGTCATTTATATCACCCTCATTTACATAACCCCGACAAAAGAAATATGGTCCTTTCACACGAATGAGAACTTCTATCGTTTTTGTGATTATTATTATTCTTGTCATAAACTCCACCCAAAAACTACTGTCCTATCACGTGAATAATAAGTTCTCTCGCATTTGTGATAATTATTATCTTTGTCATAATTATATTTATATCACCCTCATTATTTTGAATAACCCCGACAAAAGAAAAATGGTCCCATCACGCGAATGAGGACTTCTATCGTTTTGGTGATTATTATTATTCTTGTCATATATTTATATCACCCTCATTTACATAACCCCGACAAAAGAAATATGGTCCTTTCACAAGAATGAGAACTTCTATCGTCTTTGTGATTATTACTATTCTTGTCATAAACTCCAACCAAAAACTACTGTCCTATCACGTGAATGAGAAGTTCTCTCGCATTTGTGATAGTTATTATCTTTGTCATATATTTATATCACCCTCATTATAACCCCGACAAAAGAAATATGGTCCTATCACGCGAATGAGGACTTCTATCGTTTTTGTGATTATTATTATTCTTGTCATATATTTATATATCACCCTCATTTACATAACCCCGACAAAAGAAATATGGTCCTATATATCACACGAATGAGAACTTCTATCGTCTTTGTGATTATTATTATCCTTGTCATAAACTCCAACTAAAAACTACTGTCCTATCACGTGAATGAGAGTTTCTATCGTATTTGTGATTATTATTATTCTTGTCATAAACTCCACCCAAAAACTACTGTCCTATCACGTGAATAATAAGTTCTCTCGCATTTGTGATAAGTATTATCTTTGTCATATATTTATATCACCCTCATTTGAATAACCCCGACAAAAGAAATATGGTCCTATTACGCGAATGAGAACTTCTATCATCTTTTTGATTATTATTATCCTTTTCATAAACTCCAACCAAAAACTACTGTCCTATCACGTGAATGAGAAGTTCTCTCGCATTTGTGATAATTATTATCTTTGTAATATATTTATATCACCCTCATTTACATAACCCTAAACAAAAATAATATGGTCCTATATCACGCGAATGAGAACTTCTAGAGAGAGAGAGAAAGTTGGAGCGAAAGAAAGTGGAAGGGGTGATATCATGGACCTACTAATATGGTGAAAGTGAGAGAGAGAGAATTTGTGTATGATAAAGAAAGAGAGACAATCATCAGACAGACGGTCACAGACCGACAGAGAGACAGACTAACAAGTGATATGGATATAGAAATATGATACAGAAGGGGATGAACGAGGTGATGCGATGAGAGGGAGAGAGAGAGACAGATAAATATACAATATACATCAAAAGAGAAATAAATAGAGAAAGGGTATGGGGTAGAGAAATAAAGATAGAGGGAAAGAAAATGGGAGAAATAAAGATAGCGAGAGAGAAGAGAGAGATAAAGAGAAAGGAAAGAAGGGATAGAGAGGGATACAAAAGAGACGGAGGGGGAGATGAGAGGGATATAGAAGCGACAGAGAGAGAGAGAGAGAGAATATCAAGAGAGAGCGTTATAACATGGACCTAGTCAATGCAATGTTACATCAAGAAGTATGCACCTACTACAGTAGTTGTGCATGGTCATGAGGCGAAGGATATAATTCAATTATACGGAGAGAGATTAGCCCATAACACGTGTAGCAATTACTGACCTCTATGACCTCTACCAGAGGTCATTTGGCTGAATAAACAGTGTACCCGTAAAGTTCCTAAGGGATGATCTCAAAATAAGCATGTGCAGTATACACATGATCGAATGTTCGGGAAAACGTCTAGTCAACCTTATTATTGTCATGATTTATCTTCGTTTGTAAGATTAAACGTGTCTTCTTTACTTTTAATAAAGAAATGCAAAATAAATAATGTTACGTTCTGTCTATAAATGATTACCCAAACTGTCCCTGTACAACGACTTTGGGGAGTATTTTGAGATTATCCCTAAAAAAAATGTGCTCGGAAATTCTTCAGGCCAATCCGGCACAACGCAATACACGTAGGCCTAGCCTACACACGTAACATGTACTATACGCAGGCCTAATACACACGCAGATCATTGCAGTTCATCACGACCACTTGACTTGACCAAAATACAGGCAATATGTGCGTTCGTTCACAGAGCTGGCGAACAACAATATTATCAAAGTCGAGCAATAACAAATGCATTTCAAAGTTGAAAACACAGAAACGATTAAGAGAGGGAAATGGAAAAATGAGTTGAAGAGAACAGCACAGAATATTCCGGCCCGCACAGGAAATACATAGACTAACGTACGTAAGTACAGTAAAGATGGCGGCGGTCCGATCGATTATAAAATTATATATTGCGATTACAGTCTACAGACAAGTGTTTTTTTTCTTCAAATTTGGGAGACAGTATAAAAATCTTACACTAAGGCAACTCGACTTTAAAATAATTATCTTCATGATGATATATATTGTTTAAGTCTGGTAATATGATTTGGTGTCAAAACATGTTAATTATTACACTTTGACAATAGTGCTATATATGTGTTATGCTGTTCAGATGACATGTAAATTTTCGAACTGAGAGGGAGCTATACCAAATTTACCGGGAGTACCGGTAAATTTTTTTATTTTTTAAAATTTTAATTACTCCAAATCAAAAGCTTTTTAGAGCCCAATTTTTTTAGAGTTGGGTGTTCTAACTCTATGTTTCACAATAGTAATGCAAATTTTAAATTTCATGATCCAATCCTGATGAAATATTCCCAAAACTTTGTAATACCTTTAAGGTAATGTCAATAATTATTATCTATATGAGGCTTCCAAGGGGTACAATAAATCAGTGTATACAATATATTTAGCGCAGTACCTGGACGACCGACCAATACTGTTTTCGTATTGCTCAGTCATCCGGGAACTTCAACTTAGCGCAAAATAAGCGCGACACAGTCAGACACGCGCAATGCAGGATACGCTTATTTTGCGCTTATTTGTTAAACAATGGGTTATGTAATTGAAGGTTCAAACCATTGGTTAAGTTAAACATCCTTCGTGAATTCGGGCCACAGCCATATATACCAAGGTAATTAAGTCAACATTTTGTTATTTCGCTAGTCAGCTTAATACAGATAATAATAATAATAATAATAATATAATATGGCGTTGTTTTTGTGTGATATAAGAATATATTACGCTCGCTATGACACTTTTAGACTCGTCTTTGACTCGTCCAATATTGTCATAGCTTGAGCAATATATTATTGTATGCCACTCAAAATGTTATATAAATATTCAATGTTAAATTTAATTGAGCATGTTCAGGAATGATAAAGATAAAGACCAGTAATGGCCATGCGATCGCATTGTGAAAGAAACGTTGTGGAATCGATCAGCAAAGGTTGATCATCTAGCATATAAGTATTGGTGTGTACTGCAAGGTTTTGGAATCATCAAAATGATAAGAAATTTGGCCCAGTCTTGGTAAAGTTACAAGCACTGTACGCATTGTACATTGAAATGTATATGGGACTACGCACACGTGCGCGACACGTGCGTTATATATATCAGGTCAAAATATATACAATAATTCACCAAATACATCATTTAGTAGGCGGCTTCTCAAACATATTTGTACAGTTGTAATATTGCTAGAGGCAATTAAAGCATGACATTTGTGTCAAGTTTTCTACGAAGTATAACTACTATCTGAATTAATCCCAGTTGTATTTGCATATAATTGATTTTCGTCAAGCACAGTGGATACAAATCAGTGTCAGTATAACCACATGTACTCCCTGCATATTCGAATTTGTTTATGCGCAGTAGATTAAAGTAAAGTAAATATTATTTTCATGAATAATTTTTCCTAGCATAAGAGTGTTTTGGAAATTATCATAGAATCAGTGACGAATTATTTTAGGATTTCTATCACGGAACATAGTCGGGCAAAATGCAATGAATTATTAAAAAAAAGATTGCATTTTCTTTGTTTGTTTGTATTTTTTGGGGCGGCGACGTACCCTAGCCCCCGCTGCGTACAGTCATGATTCAGTGGCTAAGCGATGGCCTCCTTATTGTGAGCCCCCAGGATCAAAACCGTGTCGATATGCTTTATTGGTGCCCTTTTATGAGGCATTATTGCTCATTACTGTCAGTTATGACTTAAGGACGTAGGTCCCCTAGTAGATTAGCATAATAGCATACACATACTTTAGCAGTCATGCAAAACATACACTCACAAATTATTATTCAATAAAATCTGAGAATGTATACTATTATCTAGATCTAGTAGGAATAAATCATTGTTAAAATCTTTCCATAAATCGGGGTAAAAAAAATATTCCACCACTATGACCAACAGTGTATTGCGGTTATCCCTCTTTTTGTATACTGGGATTACCTTTGCAATTATTAAATTCCAGTTGATAGTGAAAGATTGAAGACATAAAGTAACGGTTTGGTTATGTAAAATATAACTTTCTTTACAACAATGGAACTCATGTTATCCATACTAGTGTTTTTACTCTTCTTTATTCCACTGACAATATTGATTAATTCGTTTTCAGTAACAGCTTTAAAATATTATGACTTTTTCCCAGGGAGGTGGTAAAATAGATTGATAAGATATGTCACTATCAACTGGAATAGTACTTGACAAAGATGGACCAATGTTGATAAAAAAAAATTATTGAATATATTAGAAATATCTTTACTATCATTTATGTCACGACCATCTACATTGAAGCTAGCAGGTGTTTTATTTACAGATTTACCTAGAATATCTCGAATGACATCCCAATTTTTGTTTTATATTACTTTTATGTTTTTTAAATTCATTGAAATAATGTAATCTTTTAACTTCTTTTAGACATTTATTTACACTATTTCGACATTTGATATATCACATCTTGTTAATGTTCGATGGATGTTTACAATATAATTTTTACATTGTGTTCTTTTTATTTACCATCTTTACAATTTGTTTGTCATAAGAGGTGTTCTACAAATTGCATGTTTTTTTAAAGAATTATTTTTTACTAAGAAGTTTTTTTTAATATTTGGACAGAAATTGTTTTAAGAAATGTTGATTAGCTACATCGGCATTTCAAAAATTGTGTACATCTTCCCACACTGTGTTATCTAGATCTTGCATGAACAAATTAGATTTTGTTTATTAACTCATAGCCTGCCATGTTGCAGCATGCACGCTATCGTTATAGTGCTTTGTTCATGCGAGCAAACCACTGCTATGGTGCCATCTGCGTGCGTGCACACCATTCATAGTAGCAGTCATTGTTCATGCTCATTGTAGTGTGTTGTGTGTTTTGCACGCGCTATTCATAGAACCATCGCGATAATCAGATTATCTCAATATAAACCTGTCACTGAGGAATTTGGGGCTTGGCACAATGGGAATTAGCCCTGTGGCGTGATAACAGTTAATAACATATCTATGAATATTATTATTATTTGTATTATGATTAAGGTGTTGTTTAGCCGTTATCTGAAATACTGGTAAATGGTCGGACACATCAGTGTAAAATATACCTCTTCATCTTTGTCCTCTAAGCTGTTTTCAATGGCATAATACTTAGGGACCACATGGCATTCAAACGGCATCCTCATGATAGATTCACGGATCTTGTCATGGATCTTCTCAATCTAAACGACAAAAAGAGTAAAATGAACAGAAAATACACAGTCAAAATTGTAATCATGCATGGCTACCTCACTTTACATGAGAACATGATAATCTATGCACACAAAATAATACCGATATGAAATAGCAAAATGCAATTAAATTCCACCTTGATATATCATTGAGTTTAATAAAAGGACAAATATAAGAGAAACAGATCAGTAAATTGAACAAAATATGTCTAGAAATAAGAAAAACATTAAAATTTGAAGTTAGAACCAATTGAACACGAATCTTTAACTCATCTGTTGAGGTCGTCTCCTATTTGCTTGGTAGTGCAAATTTCATAATTATTCATTTTCTTGCTTATTTAATAAAGAAATGGGGCTGTGTAAAAACAAATTTGTAATGATTGATTACATCTAAAATGCACGTATGACTGAAAAAAAAATTCAGATTAAATAAATATTTGCTTCAATTTGCTTAAATTTAATTCTTTTTATTTAGATATTGCTAAAATGTTAAGTGATCCGTTTATCTAATTTTCTGGTACTATCAAAACCAAAATAACTGATACCAGGGTGAAATTTTACTTTAAAGCTTCCATTCACAAGAAAGTGTAAATCCAAATGTTACAAAGTTATATAAAGACAAGCTCTTCTAATGCCATCGCCCAATCCCACTACCAAACTGACTCCTAACTGAATCCAAAATGACCAACGAAATGGCCGCTCAGGGTTAGACAGAAATAAGCGCCTGGTAAGGTGGATTCTTTAAACAAACTGACAAAGACTACTGCTAAACGGAAAGTCTTTCTAAAAATTAAAAGTTAATCTAGGAGCTATTAAAATGAGCAAGCTATCGTAAGACAAAATATATTTTTCATTTTTTGTTATTTTTTACAATAACGGGGAGTGTAATATTGAAGCCAAAGGGGATATATGAATATGTTAACAGTGACATAAATTGTAGCATCTCATGTATGTCGGTCTGGCCAGTTGAAGTCACATTGAAACAACCGTCGATATCTGAAACCGAAGCTTTTAGGCTAAATCAGGGTATGGTAGTTTTTGTTCGACCCTTTTTTGTCGTTTTGGTGTCGGTCCTGTCGGTGTAAGTGGAGTATTAAGGGTATCTGTAATCTGCTGCGTGATGTCGCACGAAAGAAAGAGGAAAAACCTTCAGAGATATCCCTGAATTAGAGATGTAAGTTTGGTAAAATTTCCAACATATCCTATACAGCGCACGCGACCTGCAAAAGTTTCTCCGAAGGCAAGACAAGTTTTAAATCACTGCACGATCGAAATAGCTTTCAGGTACGTATATTGCACATGCATGAATGTGTACCGCGCGCATGCCCAACGCATGCAACGTCCACCGGAAGTATGTAGAGGCGCACATCTGGGCATTTGGGGGGGGGGTGGGGGGGGGGGGGGTGGGGGGGGGGGGTATTCCCGATATGAAAAATTGCAGGACCGTCAAGAAGAACAGCTGGGGTAAACACAATTATATACCTCACTTAAGAAATCCAGCTATCTGATTGGTCGAAATTGCAGTGGTGGTTTTAGCCATTCCCGTAAATAAACGAAAAATGCCAAATCTATGGTATAGTTTAAGAGTAAATCAGTAAAATCCCGGCAAAATTCCAGTTACCGGGAAACTAGTTCAATCTTGCTGACATACCCATTGGTTCACGTGTTGGTGTCTGGTTTGAGCGAGCATGGATACCATACATCGTGTGTGTGCGAATTGGTTGGTAGCTTAATTTTTAGATTTTTTAATAAGACGTCCGGCGATGTCGATCGTACTACTAAATCCGGCCTAGATTCTACTTATAGTTTCCAAACAAGGCAAAAATGGTTGAAAAAATTCTTTCTAGATTTCAACTTCTTAATGACGATCAATTGCAAGACATGATTAATTCTGCTGACAGCAAGAACACCAAAAGGGTACGTGAAGTTCTCCATAAAAATATTCAAAGATATTTTAGGTCTAGATCTAGGCTACCTGTAAGTTATCAACAGAGACCTCGATAGCGTATTTTGATTTTGATTTATTTTGATTTGATTTGATTTGATTTATTTATTTACCAACAGCAATACATTTTCATACATTTTATACAATAATTACATTTACAGGAAGAGAAACTATTGGTTGGTAAAAAGGGGCCAGATAATAGCACATGTGCTAGTCGAGCCTAACCCCTTAAACAGCTAAACAAAGTATTTTGGTACAAATCAGTTTAGAGAATGTAACAAAACAAAAAATAATTAATTTACTTTTACAATCGATGCTTTAAAAAAAAAACAAGAATCAGTACTCATTAATGTCTTACAATATACAAACTTTCAAACTCGGAGCTGGACAACGTAGATATAAGCCAATTTTTACTATTAGATTCGGACTTCAGCATCATTTCCTCAATTATAAAAATGTCGACAGCATAACTTAAGCATGAAGATTTTTCCATTCGACGAGAGTTTTTAAGTGTTTTTCAGCAATGATTAAACAAGGAGGAAAGGGATTTGTGACTCACAAACAATCTCAGCAGAAGACATGGACAACATCCAAGGTTCGCTTGATTTGGATGATCCTTTAGGTCTTCAGGACAAGGTATTTATTGATGTTATTACACTTAACAGCTTCGAAATTTGTGAGGAATTAGGCCTAGACCAGGGGGGGAATTCCTAAAACCAGGCTAGATCTAGACTAGTCTAACTATCAAAGATACACTCATAAAATACAACTGTGCAGATAAACTAGAGAAAAGCCAAGGTGGTGACATAAGATGACCTTTGTTCAGTATATACAAGAAATAATGACTGCTTTAATTTTCGAGAAGTAGTTGTTTTTATACGCTCTCGGGGAGGTTACAATCGTGGTATTGCCCTCGGCACGCCTCGCGTATAAACACAACTATTTCTCTCAAAGCAGTCTTTATTACTATACTATTATTTTACTATCACCAAACATGTATATCATACATTATTACCTTTTCCTTTTTCTCTTTTGCATCTCCTTTCACACTTTCTCGATGCGTTCCAACGATGAATATTGGTGGAGATTTCTGGGCGGTTTTAGACGTACTCTTTTTTATGACTGAAGACGGCGCCACAGCATGGGCGTAGATGGAATGCAACCAAAAATTGATGAACTCTAGCCATGTCAGTTCTGATTTGGCACCTCCTTTAACCTGCGTTTTAATTGTAAAGAAGTATATATGATAAGGCCAAATCATAACTAGATGGAACTTCGACCGCGCGCAGTCGAAAATGATGCCTCCGCCCTAGAGCGATTTTACAAACCAAAACGGAAGCAAGTTTTAAAGATACTATGTCCCTTTTGCAGCTAACATCAAATTATGTAGAACTTTGCAGGAATTATGAATATGTCATGTATGTCCTATATTCATAGATCTGTGAAATTTGAACGTTAGCAGTGTCCTAATATTCAAATTATGCAAAGAAACCCGTTTACTTGCTAGACTTTACTGTCAGACATTATTGAGTGACTGACTGCTTTTTTTTAAATCTTTGGTAATAACATACATAATGAGCTGTAAAGGGCACATGAGCATTTGTCTACATCAATAACCCACTTCTTGTGATGGCCAAAATTAAACTGATTAAATCTTTGCGCAGCATAAAACGTACACCCATTCGGTATAATGGTCTGAAAAGTCAGACTATTACTAAATGGCTCTATAGCTCCTAAGTCGATTCGACAAATAATAGTTGTTATTTTCCCACTTAAAGACATTTTCAAGCCCCCCTTCTTTTCAGGAAGTTCTAAATTACGGTCTTTCAAATGCCGTTGGAATTTAACCTTTTCATTTTTTGGCCTGCAAATGGGACATAGTACCTTTAATATTCAAGTTTGATTGTAATCCATAAACAGGTTCTCAGAATATCGTGATTACAAGCTATTTTTCATATACATGGCTCTGCAAGATACATACATGTTCTGAGTTTGATGGTAGTCCTTCAAACTTTGACCTCGTGACAACAAAATCTGGTCAATTCATTGGCTCTGCAAGATACATGCCCCAAGTTTGGCAGGAATCCAGTAATCAGTTTTTGAGATAACGCTATCACAAGCTATGTTTGCATACATAAAGCCCTGTGACATGTAACCTCGTGACCCCCAAATATTATCAATTCATCGGCTCTGCAAGATACATACATGCCCCAAGTTTGGCAGGAATCCATCAATCGGTTCTTGAGATAACGCGATCAAAAGTTATTTTTGCATTATTAATAACCCCTGTGACTTTTGACTTTTAACCTCGTGACCCTAATATTTCAATCAGTTCATTGGCTTAGAAAGATACATGCATGACCCAGGTTTGGAGGTAATCCATCAATTGGTTATTGAGATCACGAGAACGGGACGTACGGACGTACGGACGGACAACCAGAAAACATCATGCCTCCGGCTACGTTGTAGCGGAAGCATAAAAACACACAAAAACACCATTCTTGGTAATCATTCTCATATCCCACTCTTTTGTATTTTGTGTTAGTTTTTTGGAACGATCTATTGGTTTATATATGTTCATTGTCTTCCAAAATACCTAACCGATGATAGCATGATATTCAAATCATATAATTAATACAATATCATGAATATGTACTTACTTTGTAATATTAGCATAAAATATTCATTAAGAAGGATTGCAACATAAACTGAGCTTAAAGTACGGCAACTCCATATAAAGTAATGTATACAAAAAAGGAATATTGAGGTCAAATACTATCTAACAGAAATAAAAATCAATGAAGGATGGAGATTAAATAATAACATGTATGAAAAGATGACTGGAGAAGATGGTAAATTAATAATCAAGAGAAATAGCAGTACACCTGGATAATTATTTGGTAAAACATTACCAGCTATTATGATTGGTAATTTGTTTCTCTCAAAAGTTAATCGCTTTAATGACATGCACAGGTGTGGACATGATCGGCAGGATGACCTTATAGGTCTAAGTGTATTTTTGAGCAGAGATGGACTTTCAAAGAGATAAAGATTTTAGCTATTTAATCTCACAGTACACCCTGCTCTGATAAAAGACGAAAAAGTGTTAATATATCACTGTTTTAATTGTACCAACAATTACACATGAATTAATCTAGACGGCAACAGGTAGTTGAATCTACATTTAACAAAAGTTAACACGAACAAGACCTATCATAATATTTGGTACGAGTAATGGATTATACAAATATTTAAAACTTTACAAAATAACTTTGGCAATTTAAGTAATGTTTGGCAAAATAAACACAACACTCTCTAACATTTGTCTATCCCCTGTAAAGCATAATTAATTTTTGCCAAGCAGTATAAAGTGAAATAGAGAAATACCTTTTCAGATTTCTTGTCTCTGGATTCAGGGGGAACGACATAGCCCAAACTTTTACTGAGATCAAAGACAATCACATAAATAGCTCGCCACGTCAGAAACACCTAGAGGAGAAGGGAATAAAAATGATGCATAAGTATTAATAACTACCATGCTATGTTGTTTCTATACGCTCTATTATTTATATCAGGCTGCCGGAGCTAAAGCTAGGGTGATAAAGTCCAAAGCTCTTTGAAAGCACTTAGAGATGTTATTTCATAACGTATTATGCGCTATACAAGAACTGAACTATTATTTTTGTTTTAATTATTATACACGAATAACAACTAAAGCATTCATAAATTTGATGTTTTGTTTTAGTTGTTCGTAACCCATGAATACAAGATGGGCTAGTTAAATTAGGGCCTATGTTATATACTTTTTGATGCAAGCTTCAATATTTCACATTCTGAAGAAAGATAGTTTAGTTGTTAACTGTATTAATATAGAGAGTATAGTTCATCAGTAAGGGCAAGAGGTCTCTACATTGCGATATCTCTGTTCAAACTCAAGACAAAGCATTAATTTTCAAAAATATATTAAGTTCTTTGGATAAAACTGACTGACGTAGATCCACTGGCTCCATATATATAGAGCCGGTATCAATTTGGGAGTATCAGTGCTAAGATACATAAGGATGAACCAACTACTTGCATATACACTATCAATTCCTAGATAAGTCTGTGACAATTGCAGGTCAAAGGAATAACAAACTATGTTGAAAAAGAAACAAATATTACAAAATTAAGACATAGTTCTAGAGTTTTTACAGTTCACAAGAAGCTAGCAATTATTGACTAATGTGAAGTGTGTTCTCCTACAGTGGAATATCAAATATATCAAAGAAGCAATAATTTAGACACTGGGCATGACATTGCATCTATGACTGGACCACACATTAATGCACCTTTATAAAATTTATGGTAAAAACTAATATGTAGGCCAACAGCTGTACTTAAAGTACATGAATCTACGTGCCCTGAACTGAATCATTAAACTGAGACAATGGAATAATAGTCTCAATTTCTACTTTCTTTGAGAATGAGATTTCTACACTGAAACTGATCAGAAACAAAAATCGCAGGAGAAATATCAAATATTAAGCACATAAATGGCATAATGAATGTATGGAAGATAATACATTTTTAATTTTTATCAAATACCAGAATCTAACAATACTTTACAAATTTGCTTTTATGGCACCACGGTAGAATTTATAAGGAATTTAAAGTTCTTAAAATGTTATTTTACCTGATGGGTTGAGTAGTATATGTCGTGTCCAGCAAAGTCCCAAATACTTAATGAGACTCCTTCGCCTCTACCGCTATCAGTCCCGTCTGTTCCTATCTCCTGAGGTATAAAGAAAATAAATACACATCCATATGAACAATTATCTAATGATCTAATGGATTATCTGTCGTTATACACTCCTGTGGAAACGCACCATAATCCGATGATACCGTTAACCATAACAGATTATCATACCCGTTATCAGAGGTGGATATATCTGTATATGTTGGCAGTCACAGCTCTGTAGAAACGTTTTTGTAAACATTAATATTTAACCCATTGCTTACGGGAACCTGGTAGTCTCTGTGTTAAAGTCTATATGACCTATACAATTCAGTAGTCAACGGGTTAAGGTTATGTTACACAACGCTCACTTTCCAGATAGTCATCTAGTGAACCAGGGACGTGATAGAGAAGGACTGGAATCAAGCCGCTCTCCTTTGACCCCATGCTCCAAGCCGCCGAAAAGTTATGCGCTAATGCTAGGAGTCCACTGGGCCAGCGCCAGTTGGTGCCAGTTTGCACCAATGCAATTTACTGTGGCACCTAGTGTCGCCAATAAGGTGCCTAGTGGCGTATAGTGGCTCAAACTGCCTCCCAACTGGCTCGTGGTGGCCCGTAACGGCACCAAATTTGAATGTGGCGGCAAGAAAATTTCAAAATGTTTGAAATTTTCGTCGCGCCACTTGCATCGAGCAATCAGCGCCAAGTGTCCGCCAAGTGGCACCAAATGGCGCGAACATATCGCCCTTTGGCGCAAACAATCCGCCTAATGGAATCCACTGGAATGTAATGGCGCGCGCCAAGTTGCGCCACTGAGATTTCGCGCCACATGGCCAAATAGGCAGTGGCCACCTCAGCATCTCTCATTATCTTCTGATGGAGCAGCATCATCACTCCAACATTATCAAAAGCCTCAGACATATCAAAATTGTAAATATTTAGTAGAGATGTTGTTCATACAGCAGCTGAGGAGGGTCTGAACCAGGTAGCCGATGGCCGGTATTTATATAGTCGGCAAGTAGCGCCAAGCGGCGGCAAGTTCAAACCAATTTGGCGACCTTTGGCACAAACTTATCACCAAGTGGCGCAAAGTAGCCGTCTATTTGCGCGAATGGCGCCAACAGGGTGAATTTTGGAATCAAATGGCCGTGTAATGGCGCGAACTGGCGCAAACTGGCGCAACATTTTGGAGCAAGCCGGGTGGCATTTGGCGCACGCCATATGGCACCCAGTTTTTTCCACTTGGCGACACATGCCGAGCGGACATTAATTCGGCGCCACAGCGAGCCACTACGCGCCAATCACATAATCTTTGGCGCGAACTGGCACCAACTGGCGCCGGCCCAGTGGACTCCTAGCATAATCTACAACTGCTGACCAGGTGGTGAGATAAAAGAGCGCATGCATTTCAGGATTTAGAATTCCTACATCAGAAAATGGTATCACAGCAACTGTTCGCTGTCCCTTTCAATGGTTTGTCATCCATTGTTGAATGTGGAAAGAGTAGAACAAGCGAACAAAAACACGCATTATCAAACTTAATGCTATAGAAAATTGTAAATCATGGATCAAATAACATGACATTAAAACATGCACGACTTAGCGCATTATCCTAATCTATTCAGTTTTTGTCAGGATGTAATTTTTCTTTTACCAACTCTGGCACAAAAATTATAGGAAGGACGGAGTTCTAAATTTAGAAATGTGTTTGATGCACTATTCGCAATACAATATCCATATACAGTTTTGGATTTACACTGAAATTTTGCTGGTAATTTAATATGTTGTAATAAATGTAAAACTGGTGCCTGGCTTCCGAAAGTCCCCGCAGTGGAAGCACGGTTCGGAGCATGGAACTTCAAGCCAAGTGGATTGTTACACATCCAATTGTTACGCTTTTGAACTCACGAATGCGTTGGATACATTACAAGGGTTTCGCCAGCTTGATTCCAGTCCTTCTCTATCAAGTCCCTGAGTGAACCTGGTAACTTCTGTTAGCCACGCAAACATATATTGCGCTTTTAAAGAAACATACTGATTACATTCTGCTAAGGATTACTCTCACCGGTAATTGTTTATTCAAATAATACAATCACTTCAAGATATATTTAATCGAGAAATTAAGTTCATAAACACATGGCTTTCCGTAAAAAAAATTGTCAATTAATATAAGTAAGACACATTATATGATTTTTACAAATAAAAATGTGGCACTGATTCTATTATTATTTGTTTGTGTAATACAGAAATTAAACAGGTCTATTCACATAAATTCCTTGGCATCACCATTGATAAGTAGTTGAAATGGACTGATCATATAAATGCTGTTTGTAATGTATTATTGAAAAATTTTGGTGTTATGTATAAATTAAAATCATTTCCTAAATGTGTATTGAAGATGATATATAACAGTTTGATATTACCATTTTTGTATTATGGAATACTTGCATGGGGGAATGCACATGAAACCCATATTAGGAAAGTAATTTTATTGCAAAAACGTGCAATTCGTACTATTTGTCATACTTGTTATCTTGCCCATTCACATCCACTTTTTAAAGAAATGAAAATATTGAATTTTACTGATATGTATAATTATCAATGTGCAATATTAATGTTCCAGTGCTATTTACAAATCCTTCCCAAATCATTTTTAAAACTTTGTATACTAAATTGTAATATACACCACTATAGTACTAGAAATGTTTAGAATTTTCACTTGCCACTTGTACATACAACTTCATATAAACGTACAGTAATATTGAATGGACCTTGCTTATGGAGTATTATACCTCGTAAAATACGTGAATTGAAATGTGTTGACACTTTCAAACATAAATACAAAAAATACTTGATGGACGTATATTGATATTAGCTACATATTTTAACGGTTTTTAAATTCATTATATTTTACATGTAATTGTTGTTTGTTTTACTTTTTTATTAGAGCTTTTCTTTTTATTTTGTATTAATTGGTCAGCTGCATACAAGGACCACCTCCTTTCTGGCTGCTACCATAATTAGCAATTTTCTTTGTATTATTCATGTTTTTAAATTGAATCTGTGTATTTATGTGTTTATCTATGTTAGTAATTGTAATTGTGTGAAACTTTGAATACTGCTTTCGTTTTACCCTGTATGTTTTTTTATTGCTTGGCAAAATAAATTGAATTTAATTGAATTAAATAGGTACACGCTTTTCTTATTTCTGGGTCTCTTGTGGTAGCACGTGAATATAATATGCATGCCAAGGTATACATCCTTTAACAACATAAAAAAGAAGTGGAAGATTCTATGATAACACAAAGGCATTGTATAAAATCGTGTACGTATTATACCACATAAAAATACAAGGTTAAGAATTTAATTGTACCTTTAGGCGAACCTGTTCCTTAAGCATTTTCTCCACCAGACTTGCTATTTGATTTGGCATATTGTCACCCTCCTCTTTAGCCTTAGTAGATTCTAACGTAATAAAGGATAAATACATATATGTATTTGTAGGATATATACATTTATAATTAATCTACATCTGCTACTCTCCGCCCAGTTGTTAGAAATGGGTTACCAAGAAGGATGCGAACGTTAGAGTGGTTGGATTGTACTGTGCGCGTTTGTAAAATGGTGCCTGGTCAAAATGGAGCATGTGCACTATCATTCTACCACCTAAAATGGCCTTCAACAGTTCGGAATATGACTATTGTTATCATAATCATCATATTTTGAGTATATTTCATGTTTACTGGACATTTAACAAGTCATAATTGAATGCAGTTTAAATTGATCACTGGGTTACAACAAATGGTATGTGATAACACTTTAAGGGAGTTTAAACAAGTAAATACTTATTTGTTATCAACTTTTATTGATACTTTATATCTTATGGACGATGAAATAAGGATCGAGTGTAGGAAAGCTAACAAACAAAACAAACCAAATAAAAATAACAAAAAATCAAAACAAATACACAAACCTTCTGCTTCTACGGGGATTCAGGCATCTGCGAGAGAAGTATCGCTGTGCGGTTCTAACTTTCTTGATCCTATTCACAAAATGAACCAGTATTAAGATTGTCATCGAGCAGCTTGCAGTAACCGCATTACATTTAACAACTAGAACTACTTTTTTTTTAAGTGGTTGATGAGATAATTACACTCCATCTTCATGCATTTACACTTTTATTCTGAAGTGGTTTAGAATAATTTATTGTGTCGTTGCATGACTGACTTGACATTTCAGATACACATAGCTAATATCTACTTGGGCTTATAAATACTTGAATGGCTAATACCGGGTTAAATATTACTTTGTGTTGCAGTAATGAAATTGAAGTTCAAAACAGAATGATAATAAGAATCCGCTTTCTAAAAAAAATTACATTACGTTGTGGCTGTTAGACTTGTGCATCAAAATTGAATGTCAAAAATATGTAAGAGTTGAAATTAGACTCCTTTCATACTTGTATTTGTCACAATTGCTATCTGTTTCTCTAGTCTCTTTATCTATACATATTCATTACACATCATTTGTTTGTTTACTATAATATTCATTTACTTCAATTACACAACCAAAGTATTTCCTCCATTCATCTCCTATACATACCAAGCCTTCTATCTCACCTGGTTTATTCCTTTGTTATCTTCTGATTCTTTATTCATTGTCTTAGGTATTTCCACTTCTTACTTATCATTGGTTCTCTTCTCCTTTCCTTTTGAATATTCAGTTTTACTACTAAATCCTATGTTGGTATTGGTTTATGATGTATTTCATTTGAATACACTTTGCTTAATACTGTTTAGTATGCCTACACTAAAAGACAGACGGACCTGCACTGGAAATTCTCTGAGTCAGCTGTATTGATTTAGGACTCTGCTATTTTTATGTTGGAGATTTAGGAGAGAGAGGAATTATTTGAGTTTGACAGTAGTTTGTGGATGATTGGGGGTTTTAATTTATATTGGTGAGGGGTTATTTTTATTAGTTTACAAATGTAATGCATATGGAAAAGAAACACCGACCCCGAAATACTGTAGTATAGCATTTGTCAATTTATAGAAGATTCATTTTCCATCACTCTGGTACACCTCAAGTGTCAAGTACACCTTTATGGACACATTTTGTTTCTTCAATTTTGGGAGCGAGGAAAAACAACGAATTTGTTAAAGTGGTACAAATATTATTTTGTGAACAAAAAAACACTAGATAATATATGGTACCGTGTATGCGGGAACCTGGGTTGCCCAATACATGAATCTAAAAGTCATAAATTTGGTCACATCGATGCACGAATATAAGGATATTCAGGCATTTCATTGGTCAGAATCATTATGTTTCTAAATGTTCTGGGCGAGTGAATCGAACAAGTTGGGTAAAATTCAATTTCGAAATGAAAATGTAAGATTTATTCTGGCATCTCGTTGTCTAATTATGTAGCTATTCAGAAACTTCAATGCCTAAAATCCCAACTGTTTCTAAATCTTGCGAGACAGTGAAGAGAGTGACGATAAACATACTGATACTTGACTACAAAAACGTTATTTATTCATGAAAATACATAACGGTTTTTATTTTTTTTTCTTCACGAAATTGATGTTTATTTCATAATGGATCAAAAATAGATGTTGAACTTATTTCTCTTGGTGCACCCCAGGGTGCCACGGCATTCCAGATGAGAAACGCTTATGTAGTGTAACGTAGTCTCAAAAAAGCTTATTTAATTATCATTTTAATACTACTCAGGTATATTGCTTTCAAATTCATTGAGCAGAAGTGTCGAAGGTCATCATGAACTTACATTTGTTTTTCTCTGGCAGAATTTCACTTCTCCATTATCATTACAATTCATTACTGCATTTACTGTGGTAGAGATTTTTATTTGGATGAACAAGATGGCAATTTCATTCTTTGACTCTCTTTGGTTTACCTCAAATCAGAAAAAACAGTACCTGGATAAAGATGATAATTACCTGTGATGGGGTCACAGTTAGACTTTTTGCTATTTTCATCCGCAAGAGCTTTTTTGTACTCATCCTCTGTAAAAGTAAATCATCATATATCATATTCTACATTGTAATATTAGACTGTATGAATCAGGGTTAGTTTAAGTTAAATGATTTTAATGAACAATTTGATGTTCAATCCTGCCTTTATAGAAAGTTAACAATTACCAAATAGCCCTAGGCTAATATGTGATGTGATGCAACTCCTTCAGTTGTTCTAATATACATCTTGACTGAAATATAATTTTCTGAACTTTCAAAGTTCAAGTTCAAGTTCAAATTAAGGTTTTGTTCATTACTTGTCAACAAGTCCGAAGACTAAAAATGCAAGTTTACATCAATATAAAAAGCATTCAAAATCATAAATATAACATAGCAAATGAGGACAAATATATAACAACGAATACATTTTTAAATCAAAACATTAAAAGTAGTAACAAGAAAAAAAAAAAAAAAAAAAAAAAGATTTAAACAAAAAGGATATGTCTCTGCTGAATCCAAAGTACTCTGCTGCATAATGCCGGGGGGGGGGGGGGGGTGGGGGGGGGGGGGGATACAATACTAATTATGATAGTTATGACAATAATAATAACCGTAATAACAACAAGCATTATAATAGTAATGTAAATATTAAAAGTCAACGCAAAGCTTAGCATTACCTCGCCGGGTAAAAAAATGGCCTATATTTAGCAATTTTTGCATATTTAATGAGTTTAATGAGTTGCGACCTTGACCTTTGACCTACATTCTCAACAACATTACTCACGTTATTTAATGAAAACAAAATGTTTGCATATATGATTGGGTATTTGTGCAAATTTAATGAGCTATGACCTTTGACCATCTACCTACATACTACAAAACTGAACTTTAGGCTGTATTTTGTTACCATATCGAAGTTCAATAACATCTGTCGAACATTATTAAAGTTATCAAACGGAAACCGAATTTAATAATAATAAGCTTTTTCACATATTTAATGAGCCATGACCTTTGACCTACATACTCAGAAATCGAACTTCGGATGTTTTTTGATAAAATGTAAAAAAAAAAAAAAGACAATTATTTGCTCCACCGACAATTTCTCCGCCGACAATTGCTCCGCATCAAGCGATAAATGCTCCGGTGACGAATGCTCCTCGAACGACTGTTATTCCGGAGATATTTGCTTCTACGACACTTTGCTCCGCCGACATTTGCTGTGACATTCAGAAAACGAAACAATCTATTAAAACAAAACAAATATTGTCGGCAAATCATTTGTCGTAGGAGCAAGTGTCGTTCGGGGAGCATGTTAAGCATGTATCGCTTCATGCGGAGCAAATGCCACTTAGCATTTGTTGCGTTTTGCGGAGCAATCGTCGGCGGAGCATGCGTCATGGATTTACCTTCATATCAAATTTCATCAAAGTCCGTCCAAAATTACTAAAGTTATCGAACGGAAACCAGATTTGTGTACTGTTTTGCATATTAAAAAGAGATATGACCTTTGGCATACATGCTCAACAACACTACTTATGTTATGGAATGAAAACCACATTTTCGCATATAAACATCGGTGTTTTTGCAAATATATAATGGGCTATGACCTTCGACATTTGACCTACATACTCCGAAAAAGAACTTTGGCTGTATTTTGATATTATGTACCTTCATATCAAATTTAATTAAAATCCTTCAAACATTACTAAAGTTATCGAAATGGAAACTTTTTTTTTTCGCTCAAATAATTTATTTTTTTTTTGCACAATAATTGAGCTATGACCTCTGACCTACATTTTCCGAAATCAAACATAGTCTGTGTTCTGAAACCATGCAACTAAATATCAAATTTCGATAAAATCCGTCAAACATTACTAAAGTTATCGAACGTAAACCAGATTTGTTACGGACGGAAGGTTCTAGGACAATTACCCCCTGGGCAATTATCCCCCCCCCCCCGGAAAATTACCCCCCCCCCCCGGAAAATTGCCCCCCGGAGAATTACCCCCCGAGGACAAATACCCCCGAGGACATCTACCCACCGAGGACAATTACCCCCTAGGACAATTACCCCCCCCCAGGACAATTACCACCCGACGACAATCACCCCTAGGACAAATACCCCCCCCCCCCGCCCGAGAACAATTACCCCCGAGGACACATTGAGAGATGGCTACGAGCCCATAAGATCCCCTTCATGAACCCATCTTCTTTCAAATACTATAGCACGTTGTCTTCCTTATTACTACACATTTCCCTTGTATTATAATTTCCACGAAGGATGTAAGTTTTTAGGTAATTGTCCATCGCTTTTCAAAATGCATAGAAATACATTTCTCTGGAGCAACGTTATTTTAACTTTTTTTTAGTTACTCTTAATTGCCTCTCGTTGCCCTTATTTGCCTTGCTGTCAAAATATTGTCAGCGAGCGAGGAAGGAAGACATTTTTGTATCTTCAAAATTTTATTTTCTCATGTAATTAAATATTATCAACGTTTCTGGTATTTGATTTTTTTACAAAATCAACATTTTCCAAATCATTCTCTTGCGGCACCCCGGTTGAAAAACGCTGTGCTGGAGCTACAAAATAAAATGAGATGAATTACCAGAGAGCAAATATTTATTTTCTTTTGACATCGAACCGTACATATAACTTGAATGCAATTTCTATTTCAAAATAATGTAACGTACACGAAAACATATTATACTTCAGCATGACAACAGAAAACGATCAGCTAATTAAAACAGTTAGAGAGGATGCATAAAAGAAATCTTACATCCTAATTTCTTTGTTGTGCCATTGATGGTGAGAGAGGCTGTAACGCGTACTTATTTGCGCGCAATGTATTGTTCAATTTGTAAGAAATGTAATTTCTGTTCTTTACTCGGTAGCAAAACTACAGGGGATTTGGGCAACCTCCACCCCCCCCCCCCCCCCATATCGAATTGAATAATTTGAAAAGACTGAAATGAACTTCATAAATAACAAAGAAAATGAAGGTTCATGCAATTTTCTGTAAATAACAATTTGGAGAGAAACTTGCATTATACGTCACTGTGTTATAAATTCCTCGGGAGTGATTGTCATCGGAGGTCATTTTCCTCGGGGGGGGGGGGGGGGGGTTGTCCTCGAAAGGGGAAGGGGTAGTTGTCCTCATGGGATAGTTGTCCTCGAGGGTAATAATAATGATAATAATAATAATGTTTTATTTACCCAGGATAGCTACTTCAGTTATGAGACTGCTCTTCCGGCGGGCCCTGCATGACATAATATATTATAATTACCCTTCTCCAATCTAATATGCTGAGCGCCTAGCTAGAAGGCAGAAGGTCCAATTATTATAAGTCTTTGTATGACTCGGCCGGGGTTCGAACCCACGACCAACCGTTCATGAGGTGGGCGCTCTTACCACTGAGCCACCATGACCAGTAGTGTCCTCGGAGGGTAGTTGTCCTCGGGGGATAATTGTCCTGGGGGGGTAGTTGTCCTCGGGAGGTAATTGACCCGGGGGGGGGGGTTGTACTCGGGGCGTAATTCTTTGGGGGGATAATTTTCCGGGGGGTGATCGTCCTACGTGGGTAGTTTTCCGGAGGGTGATTTTCCGGGGGGGGGGTGATTGCCTAGGGGGTATTTGTCCTGATACGCGGACGGAAGGACGGACGGACGGACGGCAGCGTTACTATATTCCCTCCGATTTCGTTGGCGAGGGAATACTAATAATTACTAGATTTGCATTCGTGTCGCATCGATATGCGTGCAATAAAACCCGTGTTTCTACGTTTCAAACGACTATCCGGAGCAATTTGTAAGAATTCTGTACCTTCTGTGATAATGGAAATCGGTAGGGCGAAAGAAAGGCCTCAAAACCGGCCCGAATCGGAAAAATGGATGGTGACGCATGAGTAATTCCGGAGAACGAAGATTTTTAATCACCTTGATTGGATACTAAAGACTACACCTCAGAAGTTTGAAAGGAGTTGGGATAGAGGAAGGGACCTAGAAAGAGCTCGCAAGCACTGCGTGCAAAACGAAAGGGAGTGTGACATTAAAACGAAGAGCACGCCATGATGCGTGCTGTGGCACTAACGACCGTCCATACTAACATAATCATGCAGAGGCTGAAAAATGGGGTCGAAAATGGCTTTCTTTAAAGATTTTAAAAATCCACCTTCAAGGTGCACTGCGTATTGCAGCTCGGAATATCAAGGGAAAAAAGACGGGAAGGTGGACGAAAAGCAGTCTGAAAAACGACTTCATAGCCGATACGTGTTATAATCGGGCGGAAACTCGGCAGAATTCGTATAGTGACCCTTGTTCAAATCCGATTTAATCAACTTAATGTGTCAACATATACTGTATTTGGTATCATTCCAAAGTGAACTTCATTGCGGTCAGTTTGACACTATTGTCATCTGCGCGCAATGTTTTGCACGCATTAAGCGGGCGATTACGTAATGCATAGTAAAATCATCATTTTTGGCGATAACTTTGCGGTTACGTCATCAAATATTATCTAAACTTGCAGACAGTTATCACGTATATGGATACACATGTCTGCTAAATTTCATTGACGTAGGCATAATGATCGCCATTTTAGAGCATGTTGACGTTTTTTCACAATTTTTCTTGAAAACTGCATATTTGCAGGGCAATTTTCGCAAAGTCGGTCAGCGTTAGGGTATATATATTTGTTTTGTTTTTTGGCTGGAAAGGGCTTATGATCAAATATCAAAATCAAAAAATAGGTACGGGTCTGGCAAGACAAAATGGAGCTACGGCCACAGAAAGAAAGCCTATGTCAGAATTTAGAGGGCGCCATTTATTTGTTGCAATAGTATTGGAGCGTGAAATTTAGATTGGCTATGTGCAATTATGAAATAAAGATACTGTAATAAATTGATAAAAGACGGAATTGGTATGAGGAAGTTATGGCAATTTTTTGATTTTTTTAGGGGTCAAATTTCTAAAAAAACAATAGAAAATTTTGACGGAGTCAGTTTCGGATTTGAATTTCGAGTACAAAAATGGCATTTTAAATGTGAGGTTATGCGTGGTAGATGAAAGAACATCTTTTACACTATCTAGATAATTTGTTAGAAGTTTGTAGGATCTAAAATTGTGGAGATAGGTAGGAAGAAAGAAAGGCCTTAAAACTAAAAACGAAGAGCCAGGTGACCTAAATTGGATATCAGAAATTACGCCAACAAATTTTGAAAGGAAAAGGACAAGAGAAAAGGGCCTAACTAGTGATAACAATCACTAAGTGCAGAACGAATAGGATTTCCTGACGATAAGAAGAACAAGAAGAAGAATGTAAATGAAAACAAAGCGACAAGCAAAAAAGACATCTATAAAGCAGAGCTAGTACTTGCTTACAAATAGTAACATCAAGATATTGACAGATACGTTTTGATCAAAAAGGGTTTTCCATCGTCTTTTTTCACCAAGAGTTTGACAAATTTATAATGTCAGAATTAAAGAAATAATTATGCACATAATTTCATTCTTTTTTTATAGTAAAGGCAAAATCTTTGTCCAAGTTTTACATACCTTTTTTATCTTCATTCTCATGTCCTTTCTGGTGAATTGACCACATTTTCCCGCCAGCCTTTGCAACCTCGATGCTAATTTCGCATGCGTCTGTTGTTTCTACACCGTCCGTTATTGCCTCATTGTTATCAAACCTGAGGCAAATAATACAATTAGAATAAGAATAATAATAATAATAACAATAATGATAATTAAAATGATATATATACACACTTACATTCCGAAGCACAAAAATAAAATATATACGCAAAGTATTCAAAACGTTTAACAAGCTGAATTGGGTAAAATCAGACAAATTCGAGTACAATTAACAAAATCCGATAAATAAATGATGAATTATAAAGTTTTCGAAGTTAAAATCACTTAATCTATGTGAATCTCTAATCGATGAATTAATGAATTAAATTGTGAAAAATGTCTGACCTAATTGGTGTTGAAGGGCTCTCCCATATATCGCCACGTAAAAATATCATGAATTTCATTTCTATCTAAAGCACCTTGTCCCATGGGGTTATACCCCAAGTAATGAAGAAGAAGAGAGAGAGAGAGAGAGAGAGGGGTAGAGAGAGATCATATCCAGTGTACATTTACATCTTTACTATATTCAGATATTTTTCAAGTATATGCTTTATTTTCTTAAAACTGCTTATAATCATTTGCACCTTTATCTGTAACTTTGATAATGTATTTCGTCTGTATCCAGCAATAATTATCATCTTTATTACAAAAGATTTTATCAATGTTTATTACTATTTACAGTACCTCGCATATTCAGTTTTATATTTGTATTATGTGTGCACACGGCTAATTGTCGTGAAACATGTCTAAAAAACCTTATTGAATTGAATCGAATTTTATATTGGCAAATTACATCACATTTAGTTTGTACCATGATGGAGAAGTTACCGTAAACGACCCTATACGAAAGTACGACTTTCAAAATTTCATACCTGAAGTACACTCTCTCAATGTTTACCGGATTTGGTTCAAACTTTCACCTATCTGTTTGTCTAATTTGTCTGCTTTCCTTCAAACCAACATGCTCAAAAGAGACACAGGCAAATCAATTATACAAAAATCATTACTTTGTATAATTTGTAAAAGATTTATTTTCTTCAAATAAGAAAAATCAAAAACATTATGACGTCTTTACAATATAAAGTGATGTCCTCCAATAAAATCTAACATAGATATCCATTATCAAATCAGAGTGTTGGAATAACAGATTACAAATATTTCAAATGTTTGAAATGTTTTCAAATTGTTATTCTTTATTTTCTCATATATGTCTTGTCAAAAGAAAATATTGAACATAATCATGCCAACGATGTTTAATAATTTCAATTTCTTTCAATACAAAAATGAATCCCGAAAAGTTTTACATTTAAATTCCAACAGTTAATTATTGTGCACAATGTTTTGATGTGTCATCTCACTTCTTCCTCAAGTGATCAACAAGTAATATGAAAATAGACATCACAGCATGATTATAAATAACAGTTATCACATTATTCTAGACATAATTTGCAGTTTGTTTTTTGGCACATTCACAAATTTGATCACAAACGACTACAGTGTATACTACATGTACATGTTCACTGATTAGAAATGATTCTATTACCAACAAAAGAAAACATAAAAGATAAATGCGGGTAAAAAAGAACGAGTAATTAATGAGTTTGAGGGTCTTAGTAATGGTAGATATCTCACGATAATAGAGAGTCGGCAGACTGGCTTTTATGTTAGGCATGTGGTTTATTCAACTACGACGGATACCGGATATTCGGATATCGCATATCGTAATATCCCCCTTCCTCTGAAAAGATTGGGAATCAGTGAACATCAACGATTGACGAGTTATAACATATTGCTTTAAAAACAATACTATTTTTGATAAATTTTGATTTGTTTATAAAAATCAATTTTCCAAACAAAACATGTACGATGATAATACATGCGTATGGACAATAACATTCTTGGCCAGTCTGTGAACACATTTTCAACAAATTATTAACGGTATGAACCATTCTCTCAGCTAGTCCCTTGGATCTTGGATAGTGCGGAGAAGAGGAGGTATGGTTGATGGACCACTTCTCGCAAATGTCCTGGAAAGGTTTTCCTACGAATTGTTGACCGTTGTCCGATACAATCTCCTCTGGTGGACCAAAGAGACTGAATATTCCACTCATCACGTAAGCTACTGCAGCACTTGATATTTCAGTCAGCTTGTAGAATATCGTATACTTGGAGTAGTAGTCAGTGAAGAGTCAATACTCTTGTATGTTAAGCATGAACATGTCTGTCCGTAGTCTAGTCCGAGGTGCTGAAGATACATCATTGGGGAGCAACGGCTCTTTCTGTTGCCCCGCATGGTGTTCATGGCATGCATCACATTGCTTTGTGATCCGTTCAATGTCTTTGCTGATGGTTTACCAGAACACTGTCTCACTAGCTAGTCGTCGCGTACTGTCGTACTGCTGTACGGTACACACACTATGCGACTGCATACATGTGAAAGAACGACGCTATTTTGCTTGCGAAAATCGTCTTCTAAATATACTTCCCAACTGCCGTGAACTGGATCAAGTTGTGCTATATGGTCTCAAAATTAATTCAAAGATCTCGTCTCTGCCACCATGATAAATTTGAGGGTCTTGATAATGGTAGGTAACTCAAGATAATAGAGAGTCGGCAAACTGGTTTGTTATGTTAGGCATGTGGCTTATTAAACTACGTCAGATACCGGATATTCGGATATCGCTTATCGTAACAGTAATCACAAAGGGAATTATTTTCATTATCGATAACACAGAATAACCCTGATCAAAATCATCTTGCTCCCTGAACCTTTATGTTGGAAGAAGATTTCATGCATCCAAACAGAAAGTGTTAAGTCAACATGACTGGTAATAAAGTTATCTATTCTTTTCTCTCAAGTGAATGGATCGATGAAATACAAAATACAGAGACGGGTAAACAAGGAACAATAGAGAGAGAAAGAGAGAGAGAGACAGAAATAATTTACAAATATTACCCTTGTCTTGTAAGAGTTTTCTTTAGACTGGTCTTTCCAACACGTTCTTGTCCCACAAGCATCAGGCGCGTTCGGAATACTTTCTTCTTGCCAGCTTTAGCTGCTTCGGCATACGCTCGCTGTGCTCTCGGACCCCGAGCCAGGATCTCGGGGGGTGCCGAAAGGCCACCGAAGGAAATATCATCCCGATCGCTCCCCCAGTCATGTTTGAGCGGTGTCAGTTGGTCGTCGGTTCCCTCGTTTGTATCAGTTTCATCTTTAATAAGGAAAATCAAGAATAACACCCGAAACAAAACAAGTCGGGATAAAGACACAAATTTGGCCTGCCACAGAAAGCAAGACCTTCCTAAACTATACAAAAAACATGAACGAATGCAAGGACAACCATCATGGTAGAAAATAAAGTTTGGGTTTTGATAAGACCGTATCACTCTGCAGCTTACACCTTTGCCATATCGCAGAAACCGACTCCAAAGCAACTCAAAACTGACCGATTTATGGCCGTTTGGGTAGTGTGATATATTTTTGTTGGTGGGAGGATGTTATTGGTCTTGGGTCGGCCTTACTCGTATGACTGAGGTATTATATGGAGCAGATACACTATATCCTCCAAGCAAATCCCCCTAAAATAGACATTATGTTGGATGACCTGGACTTTGTCTCGTAAGTCCTCCAAACAAATCCATCGCACACGTTTAATACATACTTCTATCTCCTTTAGTACATATTTGTAATTGATATCAAGTTGCGATCGATTTTAATTGATCGTTACTCTTTATAAGATGGGCCCCTGGTTGTTTGAAAAATAGTAAATATAAAAAAGCATTTGCTGAATAAGAAATATACCTTGTTAATATAAATAAATATCTCATAAAACTATTACGTTTATTACATATTAGCACTTGAGGAATAGACGCAAATATCCTCAAATTACTTTCCACTGTTCTTACAAATTTTGCTTTAGAATATTAGATAAGACGTTGAAAACAATCAAACGTGTCTTGGAAAAAATGAAAAGAAAGAAACATCGAGTAAAACTTATTTTGTTTAGACAAACAGAAAATGTTTTCATTTATTTTTATCTACCCCAATTTTAGGGCCTTAGAAAACAAAGAATGACAATTTAAAACCTCTTTCAACACATACATTTCCGTGAACTTCAATGTATCCATTTTAGTGATCTTCCCCTCCCTCTCAGTTCTTTCTTTCTCAAACACAATCACACACACACACACGCACACACACACAAGTACTAAACTTGGTCCACGGTTGACGCCATAAGCCTGTATGCGTGCGCGCACACACACACACACACACACACATATATATATATATATATATATATATAATGGATTAAACCAGAGTCTAGGTTGTTTGCGAACAGTTTAATTATAATTAATCGTCAAACTCCTTGGGCTTGTGTGTATAAAAGAAAAATACGCATGCCCGGCTATCTCCGGCAGCCAAGGTTCTTGCATGGAATGTTGTAAAAGGTTGGTGTTTATTAACGTGTTCAGGGCACCTCCCTGCACAGTTTGTAGGTGGACTAACTTGAAATGATGCTGCTGAAATAAAAATGGCCGCCATATATAATTATTGTTGGATGATTTTGGAGATTATTTTTTAAGGGAACCTCATTTTACCATATGTGGGGTGTCATATGAAAGAAAGTTAAAATTTTCATCAAGATGATATCATATAGGTGTGAGGATAATTCGCATAGAAATTTTGAGTCAAAAATTTAAGAAATCATGGTGACTACTGATTTAGAACTTTTTGATAAGATCAAGATACTATATGAATTAGGGATAAAACGGAATGGTATCAGAAAGTTATGGCAATTTACGGTTTCCAAACTTTGTAGGCATATTCTCCGGCATCCCATCGAGGTCGCCTCACTCTCTGTTTTCCGAAATCACTAATGCGTGGCCAGCCAGGCGCCACTTTGTCTTTTCAAGCCGTTTTTCAAGCCTTTCTTTCGGCATACCTATCTCCACTATCCCAGATGCTGCAGACTTCTAACAAATTGCTCTGGATAGTCCGAGAGAGGCTCTTTCCCCTGCCACGTAAAAACACGGCCGTCAATGCGTGCATATCGATGTGCTACGATTGCATTTCTAGTTGTATTGTTGTTGTTGTTGTTATAATTTCTGATATGTGACTTGGGAAAATTCTGCAAAATACAAGACTAATCAAATTCTTCTTTTGCAGAAGAAATCATTACGTACTTGCACGGGTTTACACTATACAGCAAAATGAGAACAATTGTTCCATGAACTAAATACCCTTTAAGTCGTTAAAACAAATACTCTCCAAACAGCCTTATTTAAGTTTAAAGTATTATTACACCAGGTTCCACCCCTTAGTGATATGTTTATGCTTGATAGACATATCCATTCATACCCAACCCGTAACCCTAATAAACACCACTTAAATAATCCAACACTTTTAAGCACGCAGATATATCAGGCATACCGGCCCTGACATATGGAACCCGCTAACAGATGCAGTCAAGTCACACACTTCTCTCTATTCATTCAAGACAGCCGCAAAAAAGCAGTATGATGACTCTGAATGGAAATGAAACATTACATGTATATTGTTTCCCCCATCCTCTCTTTCTCTCTCTTTCGATCTCTTTTTCTCTCTCTTTCCCTCTCTATCGATCCCCTCCTCCCTTTCTCTAAATCTGTACTTCCCTAATTTTCACCCCTCATTTCTACCTTCTGCCTAATTCACTTTATCTCTTCAGCACAGCTTGATGAATCACCTTTTATCGCTCTTTATATACCATCTCCTCCTGTCATCTTATCGTACATCATTTTTCACTCTCATCCCCAATATCATTTTTTGTTATATATGTATTTAACGTTGATGATGTATTAATTATAGAATGTGTTTGTCTTCTTGATTAATTAGTTTGTAATTTAGGAGAAGAAGAAAAAATACCAAAAATACATTAAAAAAAAAAAAAAAAAACATCAAACAAATCAAAGTGCCCCCCCCCCCCCATCTTGTTTACTGAAGAAGACACAACAAGGTGTACATATCAAAAGTGGTGCATGTTATTCAACAAAATAATGTACAACATCAGTTTCATCGCCTCTAAACTTTCTTTAATGTTTCATATTTTCATCATTATTTTATCACGTAAGAAAGGGTAGTGGGATTAAAATAACGATAATATTAGAGTTCATCTAGTATACAAAAGATGCTCCTCATTTTTTATTTATTTTTCATCAGACAATTTTCATGTCAATATATCCCATCATAAAGAAGGATTACAACAAAAGTTTATTAAAGTAAGACAAAAACATAAACATATGCCATCTGTGACTTCATAAATTATGAACAATGACAATTTCGAAACGTATGGTAGGAAGTTTTCATGATAAAGGTGGTATCATTTCAATAACACCCGAGCATTATATCGTGGTGAGCTGAACAAAAACATTAAAAGTGAATACAAAATGGAGAAATAAATCAGGAAGCTGACAGATCTTATAAAGAAGTTATGAATGAATTAAGATTGATACTAACACACTATGAACGAAGCCAAAGGATAGAGGAAAATAGATACAAATACATATTACAATAATCATCTTTTTCAGTTCTCATTCTGAATGGGGAAGATGGACAGTTTTCATATTTCAATCATTGTGTACGAATATCCTTTCTTACCGAAATATTAAAACAGTAGTTCATTTAAGTAAGACAAACACACAATATGAGCATAAAATCCGTGACTTAATCAAAGATGAAAAATATTTGTTTTTCGAAACCAATGATTGGAAGTTTTCATGTATAGGTGGTGTAATTTCAACAAAACCCAATTATTTTTGCGTGGTGAGCTGAACAAATGCGCAGGAGTCAATACATGAACAAGATTCTAAAAAATGACCAGAGCATAAAACAAAGATATATTTGAATTTGTTTGAATACTTACTCCCTATGAAAGAAGACCAAGGGCAGAGGAAAAATTAGATAAATATATATATTAGAAAACACTTTATATACAAATGATACTCATCTTTTTCATTTCTCTTTCTTTATGGGGAATAGGGAGATCATCAATTGGAAGCCTAAGAGATACTTTTCATGCCTTTATTTGTTAGTGCCATTTATGGTTCGATGGTTTTTGGAAACATACCTTCATCATTGTGCATTCATATCCCATTTTACCGAAGGATTACAACACTAGTTTATTTAAGCCAAACAAACAAACAATATAAGCATAAAATCTGTGACTTGATTAAAGATGAAAAATAACATTTTCGTAACCAATGGTTGGAAGTTTTCATATATAGGTGGAATCAATTCTACAACACTCAAGAAATCCAACGTGGTGAGCTGAACCAAAACATAAACATGAACAAGATTAATAAAAATGACCAGAACATGTGACAAAAATATATATGATTTTAGATAGATACTTACGTTCTATGAACAAAGGACAAGGGGACAAGAAAAAAAGATGAATATATATTAGAAAACACTTTATATACAAATGATACTCATCTTTTTCATTTCTCTTTCTTCAAGGGGAAGAAGGAGTTCATCAATTGGAAACCTAACAAATAGTTGTATGCTTTTATTGTTAGTGCCATTTATGGTTCGATGTTTTGGAAACATATCTTCATCATTGTGCATGTATATTCCTTCTTACCGACGTATTACAACACCAGTTCATTTAAGTAAGACAAACAAACAATATAAGCATAGAATCTGTGACTTTATTAAAGATGAAACATAAAATTGTCGAAACCTATTGTTTGAAATTATCATGTATAGGTAATGTACTTTCTACACTTGGTGGGCTGAACAAAAGCGTGGAAGTCTAAACATGAAAAAGATTATGAAAAATGACCAGAACATGTGACAAAAATATATATGAATTTAGATGGATACTTACGTTCTATGAACAAAGGACAAGGGGAAAGGAAAAAAAAGATATAAATGATTTTAAGAAAACAGTTTATATTCAAGTGATACTCATCTTTTTCATTTCTCTTTCTTCATGGAGAAGAAGGAGATCATCAATTGGAAGCCTGCACAATAGTTGTATGCTTTTATTTTTTAGTGCCATTTATGGTTCGATGGTTTTGGAAACATCATTGTTCATGTATATCCCTACACTGATTCGTTTAAGTAAGACGAAAACACAATATAAGGAATAGACTCTGTGACTGTAATTAAGATGAAAATTAAATTTTTGAAACATATTATTTGAAGTTTTCATGTATCGGTGGTGTAATTTCCAAAACACCCAAGCATTCTTGCGTGGTGGGCTGAACCAAAGCGTAGAAGTCTTAACATGAACAAAATTATCAAAAAGAACCAGAACATCAAACAAAAATGTTTTTGAATTTAGATGGATACTTACCTCCTATTAACAAAGGACAAGGGGACAGGAAAAAATACAGATGGCATTATATTACACTTTATTTACAAATGATACTCATCTTTTTCTATTTTCGTTCTTCATGGGGAAGAAGGAGATCATCAATTTGAAGCCTAATTAATAGCTGTATGCCTTTATTTTTTCTGCCATTTATGGGGATAATGTTTTGGAAAGATATCTTCATCATTTTTGCATATATATACACCTTCTTACCGAAGACTTACAACACTAGTTCATTAGTAAGACAAACACAAAATATAAGCATATAATCTGTGAATGTATTAAAGATAAACAATTTAAATTTCGAAACCAATGGTTGGAAATTTTTATATAAAGTTGAAATCATTTCTACAACAATCAAGCATTCTAACGTGGTGAGCTAAATCAAAGCGTAGAAGTCTAAACATGAACAAGATTGTGAAATGACTTTCTTCATGGGGAAGAAGAAGATCATCCATTTGAAGCCTAAAAAATAGTTTGATGCTTTTTTTTTTAAAGTGCCACTTATGGTTCGATGGTTTTGGAAACATATCTTCATCATTGTGCATGCATATCCCTTCTTTCCGAAGGATTACAAGACTAGTTCATTTAAGTCATACAAACAAACAATATAAGCACAGGATCTGTGACTTTATTAAAGATGAACAAAATAAATTTCGAAACCAATGGTTTGAAGTTTTCATATATGGGTGGAATCATTTCTACAACACTCAAGCATTCTACCGTGGTAAACTGAACCAAAGCGTAGAAGTCTAAACATGAAAAAGATTATGAAAAATGACCAGAACATGTGACGTAAATATATATGAATATAGATGGATACTTACGTTCTATGAACAAAGGACAAGGGGAAAGGAAAAAAAGATGACATTAGCTTACACTTTATGTACAAATGATACTCATCTTTTTCAATTCTCTTTCTTCATGGGGAAGAAGGAGATTATCCATTGGAAGCCTAGAAAATAGTTTAATGCTTTTAGTTTGTAGTGCCATTTATGGTTCGATTGTTCTGAAAATATATCTTCATCATTGTGCATGCATATCCCATCTTACCGAAGGATTACAACACTAGTTTATTTAAAGTAAGACAATAAAACAATATAAGCATAGGATCTGTTACTTTATTAAAGATGAACAAAATAAATTTCGAAACCAATGGTTTGAAGTTTTCATATATAGGTGGAATCATTTCTACAACACTAAAGCATTCTAACGTGGTAAACTGAACCAAAGCGTAGAAGTCTAAACATGAAAAAGATTATGAAAAATGACCAGAACATGTGACGTATATATATATGAATATAGATGGATACTTACGTTCTATGAACAAAGGACAAGGGGAAAGGAAAAAAAGATGACATTAGCTTACACTTTATGTACAAATGATATTCATCTTTTTCAATTCTCTTTCTTCATGGGGAAGAAGAAGATTATCCATTGGAAGCCTAGAAAATAGTTTAATGCTTTTAGTTTGTAGTGCCATTGATGGTTCGATTGTTCTGAAAATATATCTTCATCATTGTGCATGCATATCCCATCTTACCGAAGGATTACAACACTAGTTTATTTAAGTAAGACAAACAACAAAATATAAGCATAACATCTGTGACTTTATTAAAGAAAACAAAATGATATTAGATTACACTTTATATACAAATAATACTCATCTTTCTAATTGCTTTTTAATCATGGGCAAGAAGGAGATCAACAGCTGAAAGCCTTACGGACAATTTTTAGGCCTTTATTTTTAAATGACATTTATGGATAGAATGGTTTAGGAAACATATCTTTTTTTAGGAAAACAAATATCCATTCTCAACGATGGGTTACAACAGCTGCTTTTAATAGTAAGAAAGACATATCAAATAAAATAAAATCCATGACTTTATGAAAAGATTTAAAACAAAATTTCGAAATCAATGCTCAAAAATTATCATAGATAGGTGATAGCATGTCCAAGACACCCATCTATTCTATTGTTATAAGCTTAATAAAAAGCTCAGAAGTGAATGATAGATACAAATTCGGAAAGACGCCCTCAATATATAAAGAAGTTATAATTGAATTTAGATTGATACTTACCCACTATGGAAGAAGCCAAAGGGTGGCAGAAGAAAGACATACATATATATTAGAAAACACTTGATATACAAATGATACTCATCCTTTTCATTTCTCTTTCATCATGGGGAAGAAGGAGATAATCAATTTGAAGCCTTAACAATAGTTTTATGCTTTTATTTTTCAGTGCCATTTATGGTTCGATGGTTTTGGAAACATATCTTCATCTTTGTGCATACATATCCCTTCTTATCAACGGATTACAAGACTAGTTCGTTTAAGTCATACAAACACATAATATAAGCACAGGATCTGTGACTTTATTAAACATGAAAAATACAGTTTTCGAAACCTATCGTTCCAATTCATTATGTATAGGTGGTATATTTTCTACGACACCCAAGCTATCATACGTAGTGGGCTAAACTAAAGCGTAGAAGTGAATACATGAACAAGATTTTTAAAAATGACCAGAAAATATAAACAAAGACATATTTAATTTAAGAAGGATACTTACGGACTATGAACAAAGGACAAGGGGGCAGGGACAAAGAAGATGACATTAGATTACACTTTATATACAAATGATAATCAATGTTTTCATTTCTCTTTCTTCATGTGGAAGAAGGAGATTATCAATTGGAAGCCTAGATAATAGTTCAATGCTTTTATGTTGTGGTGTCATTTATGGTTCGATAGTTTTGAAAACATATCTTCATCATTGTACATGCATATCCCTTCTTACCGAAGGATTACAACACTAGTTCATTTAAAGTAAGACAATAAAACAATATAAGCATATAACATGTGACTTTATTAAAGATGAACAAAATAAATTTCGAAACCAATGGTTTGAAGTTTTCATATATAGGTGGAATCATTTCTACAACACTAAAGCTTTCTAACGTGGTAAACTGAACCAAAGCGTAGAAGTCTAAACATGAAAAAGATTATGAAAAATGACCAGAACATGTGACCAAAATATATATGAATTTAGATGGATACTTACGTTCTATGAACAAAGGACAAGGGGAAAGGGAAAAAAGATGACATAAGCTTACACTTTATGTAGAAATGATACTCATCTTTTTCAATTCTCTTTCTTCATGTGGAAGAAGGAGATTATCAATTGGAAGCCTAGATAATAGTTCAATGCTTTTATGTTGTGGTGTCATTTATGGTTCGATAGTTTTGAAAACATATCTTCATCATTGTACATGCATATCCCTTCTTACCGAAGGATTACAACACTAGTTCATTTAAAGTAAGACAATAAAACAATATAAGCATAGGATCTGTTACTTTATTAAAGATGAACAAAATAAATTTCGAAACCAATGGTTTGAAGTTTTCATATATAGGTGGAATCATTTCTACAACACTAAAGCATTCTAACGTGGTAAACTGAACCAAAGCGTAGAAGTCTAAACATGAAAAAGATTATGAAAAATGACCAGAACATGTGACGTATATATATATGAATATAGATGGATACTTACGTTCTATGAACAAAGGACAAGGGGAAAGGAAAAAAAGATGACATTAGCTTACACTTTATGTACAAATGATATTCATCTTTTTCAATTCTCTTTCTTCATGGGGAAGAAGAAGATTATCCATTGGAAGCCTAGAAAATAGTTTAATGCTTTTAGTTTGTAGTGCCATTGATGGTTCGATTGTTCTGAAAATATATCTTCATCATTGTGCATGCATATCCCATCTTACCGAAGGATTACAACACTAGTTTATTTAAGTAAGACAAACAACAAAATATAAGCATAACATCTGTGACTTTATTAAAGAAAACAAAATGATATTAGATTACACTTTATATACAAATGATACTCATCTTTCTAATTGTTTTTTAATCATGGGCAAGAAGGAGATCAACAGCTGAAAGCCTTACGGACAATTTTTAGGCCTTTATTTTTAAATGACATTTATGGATAGAATGGTTTAGGAAACATATCTTTTTTTAGGAAAACAAATATCCATTCTCAACGATGGGTTACAACAGCTGCTTTTAATAGTAAGAAAGACATATCAAATAAAATAAAATCCATGACTTTATGAAAAGATTTAAAACGAAATTTCGAAATCAATGCTCGAAAATTATCATAGATAGGTGATAGCATGTCCAAGACACCCATCTATTCTATTGTTATAAGCTTAATAAAAAGCTCAGAAGTGAATGATAGATACAAATTCGGAAAGACGCCCTCAATATATAAAGAAGTTATAATTGAATTTAGATTGATACTTACCCACTATGGAAGAAGCCAAAGGGTGGCAGAAGAAAGACATACATATATATTAGAAAACACTTGATATACAAATGATACTCATCCTTTTCATTTCTCTTTCATCATGGGGAAGAAGGAGATAATCAATTTGAAGTCTTAACAATAGTTTTATGCTTTTATTTTTCAGTGCCATTTATGGTTCGATGGTTTTGGAAACATATCTTCATCTTTGTGCATACATATCCCTTCTTATCAACGGATTACAAGACTAGTTCGTTTAAGTCATACAAACACATAATATAAGCACAGGATCTGTGACTTTATTAAACATGAAAAATACAGTTTTCGAAACCTATCGTTCCAATTCATTATGTATAGGTGGTATATTTTCTACGACACCCAAGCTATCATACGTAGTGGGCTAAACTAAAGCGTAGAAGTGAATACATGAACAAGATTTTTAAAAATGACCAGAAAATATAAACAAAGACATATTTAATTTAAGAAGGATACTTACGGACTATGAACAAAGGACAAGGGGGCAGGGACAAAGAAGATGACATTAGATTACACTTTATATACAAATGATAATCAATGTTTTCATTTCTCTTTCTTCATGTGGAAGAAGGAGATTATCAATTGGAAGCCTAGATAATAGTTCAGTGCTTTTATGTTGTGGTGTCATTTATGGTTCGATTGTTCTGAAAATATATCTTCATCATTGTGCATGCATATCCCATCTTACCGAAGGATTACAACACTAGTTTATTTAAAGTAAGACAATAAAACAATATAAGCATAGGATCTGTTACTTTATTAAAGATGAAAAAATTAAATTTCGAAACCAATGGTTTGAAGTTTTCATATATAGGTGGAATCATTTCTACAACACTAAAGCATTCTAACGTGGTAAACTGAACCAAAGCGTAGAAGTCTAAACATGAAAAAGATTATGAAAAATGACCAGAACATGTGACGTAAATATATATGAATATAGATGGATACTTACGTTCTATGAACAAAGGACAAGGGGAAAGGAAAAAAAGATGACATTAGCTTACACTTTATGTACAAATGATACTCATCTTTTTCAATTCTCTTTCTTCATGGGGAAGAAGGAGATTATCCATTGGAAGCCTAGAAAATAGTTTAATGCTTTTAGTTTGTAGTGCCATTTATGGTTCGATTGTTCTGAAAATATATCTTCATCATTGTGCATGCATATCCCATCTTACCGAAGGATTACAACACTAGTTTATTTAAAGTAAGACAATAAAACAATATAAGCATAGGATCTGTTACTTTATTAAAGATGAAAAAATTAAATTTCGAAACCAATGGTTTGAAGTTTTCATATATAGGTGGAATCATTTCTACAACACTAAAGCATTCTAACGTGGTAAACTGAACCAAAGCGTAGAAGTCTAAACATGAACAAGATTTTGAAAAATGACCAGAATATGTGACAAAAATATGTTTGAATTTAGAAGGATACTTACGTGCTATGAACAAAGGACAAGGGGGAAAGAGAAAAACATACAGATAACATATTACACTTTATATACAAATGATACTCTTCTTTTTCAATTCTCTTTCATTATGGGGATAAAGGAGATCATCAATTTGAAGCCTAATAAAAAGTGTTATGCTTTTATTTTTAGTGCCACGTGTGGTGCAATGGTTTTGGAAACACATCTTTATCATTGTGCATGTATATCCCTTCTTACCGAGGGATTACAACACTAAGTCATTTAAGTAAGACAAACACAAAATATAAGCGTAGAATCTGTGACTTTATAAAACATTAAAATTAAAATTTTCGAAACCAATGGTTGGAAGTTAAGTATATATATAGGCGAAGTCATTTCTACAACACTCAGGCATTCTAACGTGGTGAGCTGAGCCAAAGCGTAGAAGTCTAAACATGAACAAGATTATGAAAAATGACCAGAATATGTGACAAAAATATATTTGAATTTAGAAGGATATATCCCTTCTTACCGAAGGATTACAACACGATTTCATTAAAGTAAGACAAACACACAATATAAGCATAGAATATGTGACTTTATTAAACATTAAAATTAAATTTTTCGAAACCAATGGTTGGAAGTTTTCATATAAAGATGAAATCATTTCTACAACACTCAAGCATTCTAACGTGGTGAGCTAAACCAAAGCGTAGAAGTCTAAATTTGAACAAAATTTTGAAAAATGAACAGAATATGTGACAAAAATATATTTGAATTTAGAAGGATACTTACGTCCTATGAACAAAGGACAAGGGGAAAGAGAAAAACATACAGATAGCATATTACACTTTATATACAAATGATACTCATCTTTTTCAATTCTCTTTCATTATGGGGATAAAGAAGATCATCAATTTGAAGCCTAATAAAAAGTGTTATGCTTTTATTTGTTAGTGCCACTTTTGGTGCTATGGTTTTGGAAACATATCTTCCTTATTGTGCATGTATATCCCTTCTTACCGAAGGATTACAACATTATTTCATTAAAGTAAGACAAACACACAATATAAGCATAGAATTTGTGACTTTATAAAACATTAAAATTAAAATTTTCGAAACCAATGGTTGGAAGTTTTCATAGATAGGTGGAATCAATTATACACCACTCATGCATTTTAACGTGGTGAGCTGAACCACAGCATAGAAGTGTAAACATGAACAAGATTATGAAAAATGACTTTCTTCATAGGAAAGAAGAAGATCATCAATTTGAAGCCTAAAAAATAGTTGTATGCTTTTTTTTTAAAGTGCCATTTATGGTGCGATGGTTTTGGAACATATCTTCATGCATGTATATCCCTTCTTACCGAAGGATTACAACACTGGTACATTTTAGTAATACACACACACACATTATAGGCATAGAATATGTGACTTTATTAAAGATGACAAATTCAATTTTCGAAACAAATGGTTGGAAGTTTTCATATATAGGTGTAATCATTTCCACAACACTCAAGCATTCTAACGTGGTGAGCTGAACCAAAGCATAGAACTCTTAACATGAAGAAGATTATGAAAAATGACTAGAACATGAGACAAAATTATATATGAATTTAGCTGGATACTTACTCCCTATGAAAAAAGGGACAAGGGGAAAGGAAAAACATAAAAATGACATTAGTTTACAATTTATTTAAAAATGATACTATTTTTTTTTTAATTTTCTTTGTTTACTGGGAAAAAGGAGATCAACAATTTGAAGCCTAATTAATAGCTGTTTGCTTTTATTGTTACTGCCACTTATGGTGCAATGGTTTTGGAAACATATCTTCATCATTGTCCATGTATATCCCTTCTTACCGAGGGATTACAACACTAAGTCATTTAAGTAAGACAAACACAAAATATAAGCGTAGAATCTGTGACTTTATTAAAGATAAAAAAATAAATTTTCGATATCAATGGTTGGAAGTTAAGTATATAAATAGGCGAAGTCATTTCTACAACACTCAGGCATTCTAACGTGGTGAGCTGAGCCAAAGCGTAGAAGTCTAAACATGAACAAGATTATGAAAAATGACCAGAATATGTGAAAGAAATATGTTTGAATTTAGAAGGATACTTACGTGCTATGAACAAGGGACAAGGGGAAAGAGAAAAAAACATACAGATAACATTACACTTTATTTACAAATGATACAATTTTTTTTTTAAATTTTATTTGTTTAATGGGAAAAAGGAGTTCACCAATTTGAAGCCTAATTAATAGTGGTTTGCTATTATTTTAAGTGCCACTTTTGGTGCAATGGTTTTGCACTCTAATGTGGTGGGCTGAACCAAAGCGTAGAAGTCTAAACATGAACAAGATTATGAAAAATGACCAGAATATGTGACAAAAATATATTTGAATTTAGAAGGATATATCCCTTCTTACCGAAGGATTACAACACGATTTCATTAAAGTAAGACAAACACACAATATAAGCATAGAATTATTAAACATTACAATTAAAATTTTCGAAACCAATGTTTGGAAGTTTTCATAGATAGGTGGAATCAATTATACACCACTTAAGCATTTTAACGTGGTGAGCTGAACCAAAGCGTAGAAGTCTTATCATGAATAAGATTAAGAAAAATGACTTTCTTCATAGGTAAGAAGGAGATAATCAATTTCAAGCCAAAAAAATAGTTGTATGCTTTTATTTTTTAAGTGCCATTTATGGTGCGATGGTTTTGGAACTTATCTTCATCATTTTTCATGCACATCCCTTCTTACTGGAGATTACATTACTGGTTCATTTTAGTAAGACAAACACAAAATATAAGCATAGAATAGGTGACTTTATTAAAGATGACAAACTTAATTTTCGAAACAAATGGTTGGAAGTTTTCATACATAGGTGAAATCATTTCCACAACACTCAAGCATTATAACGTGGTAAGCTAAACCAAAGCATAGAAGTCTTAACATGAACAAGATTATGACCAATGACTAGAACATGTGACAAAAATATATATGAATTTAGAAGGATACTTACGGACTATAAACAAAGGACAAGGGGACAGGAAAAAATACAGATGACATTAGATTACACTTTATTTACAAATGATACTATTTTTTTTTTTTTCTTTGTTTACTGGGAAAAATGAGATCAACAATTTGAAGCCTAATTAATAGTTGTTTGCTTTTATGTTTAGTGCCACTAATGGTGCAATGGTTTTGGCAAATATCTTCATCATTTTGCATGTATATACCTTCTTACCGAAAGATTAAAACACTAGTTCATTAGCAAAACAAACACAAAATATAAGCATATAATCTGTGAATGTTTTAGAGATGAAAAAAATTAATTTCGAAACCAATGGTAGGAAGTTTTCATTTAAAGGTGAAATCATTTCTACAACACTCAAGCATTCTAACGTGGTGAGCTGAGCCAAAGCGTAGAAGTCTAAACATGGAGATGATTATGAAAAATGACTTTCTTCATGGGGAAGAAGAAGATCATCTATTTGAAGCCTAAAAATAGTTTTATGCTTTTATTTTTTTAGTGCCATGTATGATTCGATGGTTTTGGAAACTTATCTTCATCATTGTTCATGCATATCCCTTCTTACCGGAAAATTACAACACTGGTTCATTTTAGTAATACACACAGACAATATAAGCATAGAATATGTGACTTTATTAAAGATGACAAATTAAATTGTCGAAACCAATGGTTGGAAGTTTTCACATGTAGGTGAAATCATTTCTACAACACTCAAGCATTATAACGTGGTGAGCTGAACGAAATCGTAGAAGTCAAAACATGAACAAGATTATGAAAAATGACCAGAACATGTGACAAAAGTATATTTGAATTTAGATGGATACTTACTCCCTATTAAAAAAGGGACAAGGGGAAAGAAAAAAAAACATACAAATGACATTAGTTTACAATTTATATACATATTATACTCATCTTTTTCTTTTCTCTTTCTACATGGGGAAGAAGACGATCATCCATTGAAAGCCCCACAAAATAGTTTAATGCTTTTATTTGTTAGTTCCATTTATGGTTCGATGGTTTTGGAAACATATCTTCATCATTATGCATGCATATCCCTTTTTACCGAAGGATAACATTACTAATTCATTTAAGTAAGACAAACGCACACAAAAAGCATAGAATCTGTGAGTTTATTGAAGATGACAAATATATTTTCGAAACCTATTGTTCAAAGTTTCCATATATAGGTGGAATTATTTCTACACTACTTAAGCATTTTAACGTGGTGAGCTGAACCAAAGCATGAAAGTGTAAACATGAACAAGATTATGAAAAATGACTTTCTTCATAGGGAAGAAGAAGATCATCAATTTGAAGCCTAAAAAATAATGTTATGCTTTTATTTCTTAAGTGCCACTTATGGTGCGATGGTTTTTTAAACATATCTTCATTATTGTGCAAGTATATCCCTTCTTATCAAAGGATAACAACACTGGTACATTTTAGTAATACACACACACACACATTATAGGCATAGAATAGGTGACTTTATTAAAGATGACAAATTTAATTTTCGAAACAAATGGTTGGAAGTTTTCATACATAGGTGAAATCATTTCCACAACACTCAAGCATTATAACGTAGTAAGCTAAACCAAAGCATAGAAGTCTTAACATGAACAAGATTATGACCAATGACTAGAACATGTGACAAAAATATATATGAATTTAGAAGGATACTTACGGACTATAAACAAAGGACAAGGGGACAGGAAAAAATACAGATGACATTAGATTACACTTTATTTACAAATGATACTATTTTTTTTTTTCTTTGTTTACTGGGAAAAATAAGATCAACAATTTGAAGCCTAATTAATAGTTGTTTGCTTTTATGTTTAGTGCCACTAATGGTGCAATGGTTTTGGCAAATATCTTCATCATTTTGCATGTATATACCTTCTTACCGAAAGATTAAAACACTAGTTCATTAGCAAAACAAACACAAAATATAAGCATATAATCTGTGAATGTTTTAGAGATGAAAAAAATTAATTTCGAAACCAATGGTAGGAAGTTTTCATTTAAAGGTGAAATCATTTCTACAACACTCAAGCATTCTAACGTGGTGAGCTGAGCCAAAGCGTAGAAGTCTAAACATGAAGATGATTATGAAAAATGACTTTCTTCATGGGGAAGAAGAAGATCATCTATTTGAAGCCTAAAAATAGTTTTATGCTTTTATTTTTTTAGTGCCATGTATGATTCGATGGTTTTGGAAACTTATCTTCATCATTGTTCATGCATATCCCTTCTTACCGGAAAATTACAACACTGGTTCATTTTAGTAATACACACAGACAATATAAGCATAGAATATGTGACTTTATTAAAGATGACAAATTAAATTGTCGAAACCAATGGTTGGAAGTTTTCACATGTAGGTGAAATCATTTCTACAACACTCAAGCATTATAACGTGGTGAGCTGAACGAAATCGTAGAAGTCAAAACATGAACAAGATTATGAAAAATGACCAGAACATGTGACAAAAGTATATTTGAATTTAGATGGATACTTACTCCCTATTAAAAAAGGGACAAGGGGAAAGAAAAAAAAACATACAAATGACATTAGTTTACAATTTATATACAAATTATACTCATCTTTTTCTTTTCTCTTTCTACATGGGGAAGAAGACGATCATCCATTGAAAGCCCCACAAAATAGTTTAATGCTTTTATTTGTTAGTTCCATTTATGGTTCGATGGTTTTGGAAACATATCTTCATCATTATGCATGCATATCCCTTTTTACCGAAGGATAACATTACTAATTCATTTAAGTAAGACAAACGCACACAAAAAGCATAGAATCTGTGAGTTTATTGAAGATGACAAATATATTTTCGAAACCTATTGTTCAAAGTTTCCATATATAGGTGGAATTATTTCTACACTACTTAAGCATTTTAACGTGGTGAGCTGAACCAAAGCATGAAAGTGTAAACATGAACAAGATTATGAAAAATGACTTTCTTCATAGGGAAGAAGAAGATCATCAATTTGAAGCCTAAAAAATAATGTTATGCTTTTATTTCTTAAGTGCCACTTATGGTGCAATGGTTTTTTAAACATATCTTCATTATTGTGCAAGTATATCCCTTCTTATCAAAGGATAACAACACTGGTACATTTTAGTAATACACACACACACATTATAGGCATAGAATAGGTGACTTTATTAAAGATGACAAACTTAATTTTCGAAACAAATGGTTGGAAGTTTTCATACATAGGTGAAATCATTTCCACAACACTCAAGCATTATAACGTGGTAAGCTAAACCAAAGCATAGAAGTCTTAACATGAACAAGATTATGACCAATGACTAGAACATGTGACAAAAATATATATGAATTTAGAAGGATACTTACGGACTATGAACAAAGGACAAGGGGACAGGAAAAAATACAGATGACATTAGATTACACTTTATTTACAAATGATACTATTTTTTTTTTTTCTTTGTTTACTGGGAAAAATGAGATCAACAATTTGAAGCCTAATTAATAGTTGTTTGCTTTTATGTTTAGTGCCACTAATGGTGCAATGGTTTTGGCAAATATCTTCATCATTTTGCATGTATATACCTTCTTACCGAAAGATTAAAACACTAGTTCATTAGCAAAACAAACACAAAATATAAGCATATAATCTGTGAATGTTTTAGAGATGAAAAAATTAATTTCGAAACCAATGGTAGGAAGTTTTCATTTAAAGGTGAAATCATTTCTACAACACTCAAGCATTCTAACGTGGTGAGCTGAGCCAAAGCGTAGAAGTCTAAACATGAAGATGATTATGAAAAATGACTTTCTTCATGGGTAAGAAGAAGATCATCTATTTGAAGCCTAAAAATAGTTTTATGCTTTTATTTTTTTAGTGCCATGTATGATTCGATGGTTTTGGAAACTTATCTTCATCATTGTTCATGCATATCCCTTCTTACCGGAAAATTACAACACTGGTTCATTTTAGTAATACACACAGACAATATAAGCATAGAATATGTGACTTTATTAAAGATGACAAATTAAATTGTCGAAACCAATGGTTGGAAGTTTTCACATGTAGGTGAAATCATTTCTACAACACTCAAGCATTATAACGTGGTGAGCTGAACGAAATCGTAGAAGTCAAAACATGAACAAGATTATGAAAAATGACCAGAACATGTGACAAAAGTATATTTAAATTTAGATGGATACTTACTCCCTATTAAAAAAGGGACAAGGGGAAAGAAAAAAAAACATACAAATGACATTAGTTTACAATTTATATACAAATTATACTCATCTTTTTCTTTTCTCTTTCTACATGGGGAAGAAGACGATCATCCATTGAAAGCCCCACAAAATAGTTTAATGCTTTTATTTGTTAGTTCCATTTATGGTTCGATGGTTTTGGAAACATATCTTCATCATTATGCATGCATATCCCTTTTTACCGAAGGATAACATTACTAATTCATTTAAGTAAGACAAACGCACACAAAAAGCATAGAATCTGTGAGTTTATTGAAGATGACAAATATATTTTCGAAACCTATTGTTCAAAGTTTCCATATATAGGTGGAATTATTTCTACACTACTTAAGCATTTTAACGTGGTGAGCTGAACCAAAGCATGAAAGTGTAAACATGAACAAGATTATGAAAAATGACTTTCTTCATAGGGAAGAAGAAGATCATCAATTTGAAGCCTAAAAAATAATGTTATGCTTTTATTTCTTAAGTGCCACTTATGGTGCGATGGTTTTTTAAACATATCTTCATTATTGTGCAAGTATATCCCTTCTTATCAAAGGATAACAACACTGGTACATTTTAGTAATACACACACACACATTATAGGCATAGAATATGTGACTTTATTAAAGATGACAAATTTAATTTTCGAAACAAATGGTTGGAAGTTTTCATATATAGGTGAAACCATTTCCGCAACACTCAAGCATTCTAACGTGGTGAGCTGAAACAAAGCGTAGAAGTCTAAACATGAACAAGATTATGGAAAATGACCAAAACATTAAACAAAGATATAATTAAATGTGTTTGGATACTCTCCATCTATAAACAAAGGACAAGGGGACAGGAAAAATACAGATGACTTTAGATTACACTTTATATACAAATGATACTCATCTTTTTCATTTCTCTTTCATCATGGGGATGAAGGAGATCATTAATTTGAAGCCTAATTAATAGTTGTATGCTTTTAGTTTTTAGTGTCATTCATGATGATATGGTTTCGGAAAATATCTTCATCATTTTGCATGTATATACCTTCTTACCAAAGGATTAAAACACTAGTCAATTAAAGACAAACACACAATATAAGCATAAAATATGTTATGTTTATAAACATGAAAAATTTAAATTTCGAAACCAATGGTTGGAAGTATCAAATAAAGTTGAAATCATTTCTACAACACTCAAGCATTCTAACGTGGTGAGCTAAACCAAAGCGTAGAAGTCTTAACATGAACAAGATTATGAAAAATGACCAGAATATGTGACAAAAATATATTTGAATTTAGAAGGATAATTACCTCCTATGAAGAAAGGACCAGGGGAAAGAGAAAAACATACAGATAACATTATATTACAATTTATTTACAAATAATACATTTTTTTTTTTAATTGTCTTTTTTTACTGGGAAGAAGGAGATCAACAATTTGAAGCCTAATTAATAGTTTTTTGCTCTTAGTTTTTAGTGCCATTCATGGTGATATGGTTTTGGAACATATCTTCATCATTTTGCATGTATATACCTTCTTACCGAAATATTAAAACACTAGTTCATTAGTAAAACAAGCACAAAATATAAGCATATAATCTGTGAATGTTTTAGAGATAAAACATTTTAATTTCGAAATCAATGGTTGGAAGTTTTCATATAAAGGTAAAATCATTTCTACAACACTCAAGCATTCTAACGTGGTGAGCTGAACCAAAGCGTAGAAGTCTTAACATGAACAAGATTAAGAAAAATGACTTTCTTCATGGGGAAGAAGAAGATCATCTATTTGAAGCCTAAAAAATAGTTTTATGCTTTTATTTTTTTAGTGCCATGTATGGTTCGATGGTTTTGGAAACTTATCTTCACTATTGTTCCTGCATATCCCTTCTTACTAGAAGATTACAACACTGGTTCATTTTAGTAATACACAAACACAATATAAGCATAGAATATGTGACTTTATTAAAAATGACAAATTAAATTGTCGAAACCAATAGTTGGAAGTTTTCATATGTAGGTGAAATCATTTCTACAACACTCAAGCATTATAACGTGGTGAGCTGAACGAAATCGTAGAAGTCCAAACATGAACAAGATTATGAAAAATGACCAGAACATGTGACAAAAATATATTTGAATTTAGATGGATACTTACTCCCTATGTAAAAAGGGACAAGGGCAGAGGAAAAAACATACAAATGACATTAGTTTACAATTTATTTACAAATTATACTCATCTTTTTCTTTTCTTTTCCTTCATGGGGAAGAAGACGATCATCCATTGGAAGCCCCAACAAATAGTTGTATGCTTTTATTTGTTAGTGCCATTTATGGTTCGATGGTTTTGGAAACATATCTTCATCATTGTGCATGCATATCCCTTTCTAACGAAGGATAACATTACTAATTCATTTAAGTAAGACAAACACACACAAAAAAGCAAAGAATCTGTGAGTTTATAAAAGATGACAAATATATTTTCGAAACCTATTGTTCAAAGTTTCCATATATAGGTGGAATTATTTCTACACTACTTAAGCATTTTAACGTGGTGAGCTGAACCAAAGCATGAAAGTGTAAACATGAACAAGATTATGAAAAATGACTTTCTTCATAGGGAAGAAGAAGATCATCAATTTGAAGCCTAAACAAATAGTTGTATGCTTTTATTTTTTAAGTGCCATTTATGGTGCGATGGTTTTGGAACATATTTTTATTATTGTTAATGTATATCCCTTCTTATCAAATGATTACAACACTGGTACATCTTATTAATACACACACACATTATAGGCATATAATATGTGACTTTATTAAAGATGACATATTTAATTTTCGAAACAAATGGTTTGAAGTTTTTATATATAGGTGAAATCATTTCCACAACACTCAAGCATTCTAACGTGGTGAGCTGAACCAAAGCGTAGAAGTCTAAACATGAACAAGATTATGAAAAATGACAAGAACATGTGCCAAAAATATATTTGAATTTAGAAGGATACTTACGTTCTATGAACAAAAAACAAGGGGAAAGAGAAAAACATACAGATAGCATTATATTACAAATTATATTCAAATGATACTCATCTTTTTCAATTCTCAAAAAGATCATCTATTTGAAGCCTAAAAAATAGTTTCATGCTTTTATTTTTTTTAGTGCCATGTATGGTTCGATGGTTTTGGAATCTTATCTTCATCATTGTTCATGCATATCCCTTCTTACCGGAGGATTACAACACTGGTTCATTTAAGTAAGACAAACACAAAATATAAGCTCAGAATATGTGACTTTATTAAAGATGAAAAATATAATTGTCGAAACCAATGGTTGGAAGTTTTGTATATTTATAGGCGAAGTCATTTCTACAACACTCAAGCATTCTAATGCGGTGGACTGAACCAAAGCGTAGAAGTCTAAACATGAACAAGATTATGAAAAATGACCAGAATATGTGACAAAAATATGTTTGAATTTAGAAGGATACTTACGTGCTATGAACAAAGGACAAGGGGGAAAGAGAAAAACATACAGATAGCATATTACACTTTATATACAAATGATACTCTTCTTTTTCAATTCTCTTTCATTATGGGGATAAAGAAGATCATCAATTTGAAGCCTAATAAAAAGTGTTATGCTTTTATTTTTAGTGCCACTTTTGGTGCAATGGTTTTGGAAACACATCTTCATCATTGTGCATGTATATCCCTTCTTACCGAAGGATTACAACACTAGTTCATTTAAGTAAGACAAACACAAAATATAAGCGTAGAATATGTGACTTTATTAAAGATTTAAAAAAAAATCAATATGAATGGTTGGAAGTTTTGTATATAATAGGCGAAATCATTTCTACAACACTCAATCATTTTAACGTGGTGAGCTGAACCAAAGCGTAGAAGTCTAAACATGAACAAGATTATGACAAATGACCAGAACATGTGACAAAAATATATATGAATCTAGAAGGATACTTACATGCTATGAACAAAGGACAAGGGGACAGGACAAATACAGAAGACATTAGATTACACTTTATTTACAAATGATACTATTTTGTTGTTTAAGTTTTCTTTGTTTACTGGGAAAAAGGAGATCAACAATTTGAAGCCTAATTAATAGTTGTTTGCTTTTATTTTTATTGCCACTTATGGTGCAATGGTTTTGGAAACATATCTTCATCATCGTGCATGTATATCCCTTCTTACCGAGGGATTACAACAGTAGTTCATTTAAGTATTGAATTGAATTGAATTGAATTGAATTTATTTATTCACCACCATTGAAAACATTGAAACAAAAGATAAATGTACAATGACAATGTCAATATAACATAAATGCATGACATGAATTATAAAAAATACATGTTCTACAGCGATATACATGTACATTATGACAAATATAAAGTAAACTTTGCTTCAAGAGTAAAACAATAAATTACTATTTACAATGATTTTGTGATCGATGGTAAAATAGAGTCAAAAATAGCACATGTGCTAGTCGAGTCTGACTCTCGTTATTTAAAGCCTAAAATAAAGTTAATTTAAAAATACATGATTGGTTACCAAATCTTATAAATAAGATTTGTGTATAATATAAAAATGAGACTGGTTACTATATACAACTATAAAGTTACGAGGTTATGATTCGTGGTTTTCACTTAAAAGTAATTTTGTAAGTTTTTGACGAAAAGAGGTTCTTGATCTCTCAATTCTTAGATCAGTAGGAAGCATATTCCAAAAATTACTTCCAACAAACGAAACAGAAAACTTTCCTTGGTCTGTTTTGAATAAAGGAAGACGTAATTGTCGACCCGTTTTTTGTCTTGTGGAATATTCATGTTGTATCATACTGCAATAACGTTTTAAGGAATGAAGTAATCGTTCATTTATCAAATCAAACACAAAAGTACAAATAGATAAGTTATGCAATTTAAAAACATTCAACAATTTGAGGTCATGAAACAGTGCATTAGTATGAAAACGATGTGGCTTGAAAGTTATAGCACGTACAGCCATCTTTTGAGTATAAAATATACAATTCAAGTGTGATTTATAAGTACTACCCCAAACCTCGATGCCATAGGTAATATGTGGCTGTATCAGAGCTTTATAAAACAGTATCAATATATGTTTAGGGACAAAGTGCCGTAATTTAAAGAGGATACCGACCTTTCTCCGAAAACAGTCATTAACAGATTTTATATGTGAATTCCATGTTAAATATCTGTCAATGGTTATGCCAACAAATGTTGCTTCCTCCACTTCTATTAATTCTGCCCCAGATATTTTTAATCTCCCTTTAAGCACAGCCTTTCTTCTACGACTACTGAAGAACATGAAATTGGTTTTTGACGCATTGATAGTAAGCTTATTTGCAGTGCATCAATTCTGTATTGATTTTAAATTTTCATTTACTTCACACTCATCTATTTGATCTACACCTTTGGGAAAAGTATGAAAAATATTAGAATCATCTGCAAATAGTCTGAAATTGAAATAATTTGTCACAGTTGGCAAGTCATTTATATAGATTAAAAACAGAGTTGGTCCTAAGACAGAACCTTGTGGTACACCGCATTTGATATATCTACTTTCTGATGATGACTCTTTGTATTTCACAAACTGCATTCTTTCACTAAGATAGCTTTCGAGCCATTTCAGTGCATGTCCTCGGATGCACTGAAATGGCTCGAAAGCTATCTTAGTAAGACAAACACAAAATATGAGCGTAGAATTTGTGACTTCATTAAATATTAAAAAAATAAAAAATCGATATCAATGGTTGGAAGTTTTGTATATATATAGGCGAAATCATTTCTACAACACTCAATCGTTTTAACGTGGTGAGCTGAACCAAAGCGTAGAAGTCTAAACATGAACAAGATTATGACAAATGACCAGAACATGTGACAAAAATATATATGAATTTAGATGGATACTTACCCCCTATAAACAAAGGACAAGGGGAAAGAAAAAACATATACAGATGACATTAGATTAAACTTTATTTACAAATGGTACTCATCTTTTCCATTCTCTTTCATCATGGGGATGAAATAGATCATCATTTTGAAGCCGAAAGATAATTTTATGCTTTTATTTGTTAGTGCCATTCAAGGTTCGATGGTTTTGGAAACATATCTTCATCATTGTGCATGTATATCCCTTCTTACCGAAGGATTACAACACTAGTTCATTTAGGTAAGACAAACACACAATGTAAGCATATCTGTGACTTTATAAAATATGAATAATTACATTTTCAAAACCAATGGTTGGAAGTTTTCATATAAAGGTGAAATCATTTCTACAACACTTAGGCATTCCAACGTGGGGAGCTGAACCAAAGCGTAGAAGTCTAAACATTAACAAGATTATGAAAAGATACCAGAACATGTGACAAAAATAAATATAAATTTAGATGGATACTTACAGACTATGAACAAAAGACAAGGGGAAAGGAAAAGTATACAGATGACATTAGATTAAACTTTATTTACAAATGATACTCATCTTGTTCATTCTCTTTCATCATGGGGATGAAATAGATCATCATTTTGAGGCATAAAGATAGTTTTATGCTTTTATTTGTTAGTGCCATTCATGGTTCGATGGTTTTGGAAACATATCTTCATCTTTGTGCATGTATATCCCTTTTTACCGAAGGATTACAACACTAGTTCATTTAAGTATGACAAACACACAATATAATTATAGAATCTGTGACTTTTTTAAAGTTGAAAAATAAAATGTTCGAAACATTGTGTTGGAAATTTTCAGGTATAGGTGGTATAATTTCTACAATACACAAGTATTCTAACGTGGTGAGCTGAACCAAAGCGTAGAAGTCTAAACATGAAAACAAAATTGAAAAAATACCAGAACATGTGACAAAAATATATATGAATTTAGATGGATACTTACCCCCTATAAACAAAGGACAAGGGGAAAGGAAAAATATACAGATGACATAAGATTACACTTTATTTACAAATTATATTCTATATTTTTTTTCTATTCTCTTTCATCATGGGGATGAAGGAGATCATCAATTTGAAGTCTAAAGACAGTTTATTGCTTTAATTGGTTAGTACCATTCATTGTTCGATGGTTTTGGAAACAAATCTTCATCATTGTGCATGTATATCCCTTCTTACCGAATGATTACAACACTAGTTCATTTAAGTAAGACAAACACACAATATAAGCATAGAATCTTTGACTTTATTGAATATGAGAACAAGTATTTTCGTAACCTATTGTTCGAAGTTTTCATATAAGGGTGAAATCATTTCTACACTTCTCATGCATTCTAACGTGGTGAACTGAACGAAAGCGTACAAGTCTAAATATGAACTAAATTATGAAAAAAGACCAGAACATATGACAAAAATATTTTTTAAAAATAGATGGATACTTACGTTCTATGAACAAAGGACAAGGAGTAAGGAAAAAAACATACAGATGACATAAGATTACACATTATATACAAATAATACTAACCTTTTTAATTTCTTTTTATTCATGGTTAAGAAGAAGATCATCAATTGGAAGCCTAAAAAATAGTTGTATGCTTTTATTTTTTAGTGCCATTTACGGTTCGATGGTTTTGGAGACATAACTTCATCATTGTGCATGTATATCCCTTCTTACCGAAGGATTACAACACTAGTTCATTTAGGTAAGATAAACACACAATGTAAGCATAGCATCTGTGACTTTATAAAATATGAATAATTTCATTTTCAAAACCAATAGTTGGAAGTTTTCATATAAAGGTGAAATCATTTCTACAACACTCAAGCATTCTAACGTGGTGAGCTGAACTAAAGCGTAGAAGTCTAAACATGAACAAAATTTTGAAAAATTACCAGAACATGTGACAAAAATATATATGAATTTAGATGCAAACTTACCCCCTATAAACAAAGGACAAGGGGAAAGAAAAGATATACAGATGACATAAGATTACACTTTATTTACAAATTATACTCTACTGTTTTTCTATTCTCTTTCATCATGGGGATGAAGGAGATCATCAATTTTAAGTCTAAAGATAGTTTATTGCTTTAATTTGTTAGTGCCATTCATTGTTCGATGGTTTTGGAAACATATCCTCATCATTGTGCATGTATATCCCTTTTTACCGAAGGATTATAACACTAGTTCATTTAAGTAAGACAAACACACAATATAAGCATAGAATCTTTGACTTTATTAAAGATGAGAAAAAGTATTTTCGTAACCTATTGTTCGAAGTTTTCATATGAAGGTGAAATCATTTCTATACTTCTTATGCATACTAACGTGGTGAGCTGAACAAAAGCGTAGAAGTCGAAATATGAACAAAATTATGAAGAAGACCAGAACATGTGACAAAAAATATATATAAATTTAGATGGATACTTACGTTCTATGAACAAAGGACAAGGGGGAAGGAAAAAAACATACAGATTACATTAGATTACACTCTATATATAAATGATACTCACTTTTTAATTTATTTGTCTTCATGGTTAAGAAGAAGATCATCAGTTGGAGGCCTAAAAAATAGTTGTATGCTTTTATTTTTTAGTGCCATTTACGGTTCGATGGATTTGGAGAGATATCTTCATCATTGTAAATGCATATCCTCTTTTACGGAAGGATTACAACACTAGTTCATTTAAGTAAGACAAACACACAATGTAAGCATAGAATTTTTGACTTTATTAAAGATGAACAAAAGAATTTTAGAAGCCTATTGTTCGAAGTTTTCATATAAGGGTGAAATCATTTCTACACTTCTCATGCATTCTAACGTGTGAGCTGAACGAAAGCGTAGAAGTCTAAATATGAACTAAATTATGAAAAAAGACCAGAACATATGACAAAAATATTTTAAAAAAATAGATGGATACTTACGTTCTATGAACAAAGGACAAGGAGTAAGGAAAAAAACATACAGATGACATAAGATTACACATTATATACAAATAATACTAACCTTTTTGATTTCTTTTTCTTCATGGTTAAGAAGAAGATCATCAATTGGAAGCCTAAAAAATAGTTTCATGCTTTTATTTTTTAGTGCCATTTACGGTTCGATGGTTTTGGAGACATAACTTCATCATTGTGCATGAATATCCCTTCTTACCGAAGGATAACAACAAACGTTCATTTAGGTAAGACAAACACACAATGTAAGCATAGCATCTGTGACTTTATAAAATATGAATAATTACATTTTCAAAACCAATGGTTGGAAGTTTTCATATAAAGGTGAAATCATTTCTACCACACTCAAGCATTCTAACGTGGTGAGCTGAACCAAAGCGTAGAAGTCTAAACATGAACAAAATTTTGAAAAATTACCAGAACATGTGACAAAAATATATATGAATTTAGATGGATACTTACCCCCTATAAACAAAGGACAAGGGGAAAGGAAAAATATACAGATGACATAAGATTACACTTTATTTACAAATTATAATCTACTTTTTTTATTCTCTTTCATCATGGGGATGAAGGAGATCATCAATTTGAAGTATAAAGATAGTTTATTGCTTTAATTTGTTAGTGCCATTCATTGTTCGATGGTTTTGGAAACATATCCTCATCATTGTGCATGTATATCCCTTTTTACCGAAGGATTATAACACTAGTTCATTTAAGTAAGACAAACACACAATATAAGCATAGAATCTTTGACTTTATTAAAGATGAGAAAAAGTATTTTCGTAACCTATTGTTCGAAGTTTTCATATGAAGGTGAAATCATTTCTATACTTCTTATGCATACTAACGTGGTGAGCTGAACAAAAGCGTAGAAGTCGAAATATGAACAAAATTATGAAGAAGACCAGAACATGTGACAAAAAATATATATAAATTTAGATGGATACTTACGTTCTATGAACAAAGGACAAGGGGGAAGGAAAAAAACATACAGATTACATTAGATTACACTCTATATATAAATGATACTCACTTTTTAATTTATTTGTCTTCATGGTTAAGAAGAAGATCATCAGTTGGAGGCCTAAAAAATAGTTGTATGCTTTAATTTTTAGTGCCATTTACGGTTCGATGGATTTGGAGAGATATCTTCATCATTGTAAATGCATATCCTCTTTTACGGAAGGATTACAACACTAGTTCATTTAAGTAAGACAAACACACAATGTAAGCATAGAATTTTTGACTTTATTAAAGATGAACAAAAGAATTTTAGAAGCCTATTGTTCGAAGTTTTCATATAAGGGTGAAATCATTTCTACACTTCTCATGCATTCTAACGTGTGAGCTGAACGAAAGCGTAGAAGTCTAAATATGAACTAAATTATGAAAAAAGACCAGAACATATGACAAAAATATTTTTAAAAAATAGATGGATACTTACGTTCTATGAACAAAGGACAAGGAGTAAGGAAAAAAACATACAGATGACATAAGATTACACATTATATACAAATAATACTAACCTTTTTGATTTCTTTTTCTTCATGGTTAAGAAGAAGATCATCAATTGGAAGCCTAAAAAATAGTTTCATGCTTTTATTTTTTAGTGCCATTTACGGTTCGATGGTTTTGGAGACATAACTTCATCATTGTGCATGAATATCCCTTCTTACCGAAGGATAACAACAAACGTTCATTTAGGTAAGACAAACACACAATGTAAGCATAGCATCTGTGACTTTATAAAATATGAATAATTACATTTTCAAAACCAATGGTTGGAAGTTTTCATATAAAGGTGAAATCATTTCTACCACACTCAAGCATTCTAACGTGGTGAGCTGAACCAAAGCGTAGAAGTCTAAACATGAACAAAATTTTGAAAAATTACCAGAACATGTGACAAAAATATATATGAATTTAGATGGATACTTACCCCCTATAAACAAAGGACAAGGGGAAAGGAAAAATATACAGATGACATAAGATTACACTTTATTTACAAATTATAATCTACTTTTTTTATTCTCTTTCATCATGGGGATGAAGGAGATCATCAATTTGAAGTATAAAGATAGTTTATTGCTTTAATTGGTTATTGCCATTCATTGTTCGATGGTTTTGGAAACATATCTTCATCATTGTGCATGTATATCCCTTTTTACCGAAAAATGTCCACACTAGTTCATTTAAGTAAGACAAACACACAATATAAGCATAGAATCTTTGACTTTATTAAAGATGAGAAAAAGTATTTTCGTAACCTATTGTTCGAAGTTTCCATATGAAGGTGAAATCATTTCTATACTTCTTATGCACTCTAACGTGGAGAGCTGAACCAAAGCGTAGAAGTCTAAATATGAACTAAATTATGAAAAAAAATCAGAACATGTGACAAAAGTAAATATGAATTTAGATGGATACTTACGGGCTATGAACAAAGGACAAGGGGAAAGAAAAAAACATACAGATGACATTAGATTACACTTAATATACAAATGATACTCATCTTCTTAATTTCTTTTCTTGCATGGTTATGAAGGAGATCATCAATTAGAAGCCTTAAAAATAGTTTTATGCTCATATTTGTTAGTGCCATTCACGGTTCGATGGTTTTGGAGACATATCGTTATCATTGTGCATGCGTATCCCTTCTTACCGAAGGATTACAACACTAGTTCATTTCAGTAAGACAAACACACAATATAAAGTGTAGAATATGTGACTTTTTTAAAGATGAAAAATAAAATGTTCGAAACATTTTGTTGGAAGTTTTCATGTATAGTCGGTATAATCTTTACAATACCCAAGCATTCTAACGTGGTAAGCTGAACGAAAGCGTAGAAATCTAAACAATGACCAGAACATGTGACAAAAATAAATATGAATTTAGATGGATACTTACGGACTATGAACAAAAGTTAAGGGGAAAGGAAAAGTATACAGATGACATTAGATTACACTTTATTTACAAATGATACTCATCTGTTTAATTTCTTTTTCTTCATGGTTATGAAGGAGATCATCAATTGGAAGCTTAACAAATAGTGTTATGCTTTTATTTTTTAGTGCCATTTACGATTCTTTGGTTTTGAAGACATATCTTCATCATTGTGCATGCACATCCCTTCTTACCGAACGATTACAACACTAATTCATTTGAGTAAGACAAACACACAATATATAGTGTAGAATATGTGACTTTTTTAAAGATGAAAAATAAAATGTTCGAAACATTTTGTTGGAAGTTTTCATGTATAGGTGGTATAATCTTTACAATACCCAAGCATTCTAACGTGGTAAGCTGAACCAAAGCGTAGAAATCTAAACAATGACCAGAACATATGACAAAAATAAATATGAATTTAGATGGATACTTACTGGCTATGAACAAAAGACAAGGGCAAAGCAAAAGTATACAGATAACATTAGATTACACTTTATTTACAAATGATACTCATCTTTTTTTATTCTCTTTCATCATGGGGATGAAGGAGATCATCAATTTGAAGCCTAAATATAGTTGTATGCTTTCATTTTTTAGTGCCATTCATGGTTCGATGGTTTTGGAAACATATCTTCATCATTGTTCATTTATATCCCTTCTTACCGAAGGATTACAACACTAGTTCATTTAAGTAAGACAAACACACAATATATATAGCGTAGAATATGTGACTTTATTAAAGATGCAAAATATAATTGTCAAAACCAATGGTTGGAAGTTTTCATATACAGGTGAAATCATTTCTACACTTCTCATGCATTCTAACGTGGTGAGTTGAACCAAAGCGTAGAAGTCTAAACATGAAAAAGATTATGAAAAATGACCAGAACATGTTACAAAAATATATATGAATTTAGATGGATACTTACGTCCTATGAACAAGAGACAAGGGGAAAGGAAAAGTATACAGATGACATTAGATTACACTTCATATACAAATGTTACTCATCTTTTTCATTTCTCTTTCTTCATGGGGATGAAGAAGATCATCAATTGGAAGACTAAGAGATTATTGTCATGCCTTTATTTGTTAGTGGCATTTATGGTTACAATGGTTTTGGAAACATACTTTCATGATTGTGCACGCGTATTCCTTCTTTCCGAAATATTACAACACTAGTTAATTTAATTAATACAAACACAGAATAAAAGCATATCCCCCGTGACTTTATAAAAGATGAACAATTATTTCGAAACCAATAGTTGGAATTTTTCATATATAGGTGGAATCATTTCTTCACTACTCAAGCATTCTAACGTGGTGAGCTGAACGACAGCGTAGAAGTCTAAACATGAAGAAGATTATGAAAAATGACCAGAACATGTGACAAAAATATATATGAATTTAGATGGTTACTTACGGACTATGAACAAAGGACAAGGGGAAAGGAAAAAGATACAGATAACATTAGATTACACTTTATTTACAAATGATACTCATCTTTTTAATTCTCTTTCATCATGGGGATGAAGGAGATCATCAATTTGAAGCCTAAAGATAGTTGTATGCTTTCATTTTTTAGTGCCATTCATGGTTCGATGACTTTTGAAACATATCTTCATCATTGTGCATGTATATCCCTTCTTCCCGAAGGATTACAACACTAGTTCTTTTAAATAAGACAAACACACAATATAAGCATAGAATATGTGACTTTATTAAAGATGGAAATAGAATTTTCGAAACCTATTGTTTGGAGTTTTCATATATAGGTGGAATCATTTCTACACTTCTCATGCATTCTAACGTGGTGAGCTGAAGGATTACAACACTAGTTCATTTAAGTAAAATAAAACACACAATATAAGCATAGAATCTGTGACTTTATTAAAGATGGAAATAGAATTTTCGAAACCTATTGTTGGAAGTTTTCATATATAGGTGGAATCATTCTACACTTCTCATGCATTATAACGTGGTGAGCTGAACCAACGCGTCGAAGTCTAGACATGAACAAAATAATGAAAAATGACCAGAACATGTGACAAAAATATATATGAATTTAGATGGATACTTACGTCCTATGAACAAAGGACAAGGGGAAAGGAAAAAACATAAATATGACATTAGATTACACTTCATATACAAATGATACTCATCTTTTTCATGTCTCTTTCTTGATGGGGAAGAAGGAGATCATCAATTAGAAGACTAACAAATAGTTTTCTGCTTTAATTGTGTAGTGCCATTCATGGTTCGATGATTTTGGAAACATATCCTCATGATAGTGCATGCATATCCCTTCTTACCAAATGATTACAACACTAGTTCATTTAAGTAAAACAAACACACAATATAAGCATAGAATCTGTGACTTTTTTAAAGATGAAAAATGAAATGTTCGAAACATTTTGTTGGACGTTTACATGTGTAGGTGGTATAATTTCTACAACACACAAGCATTCTAACGTGGTAAGCTGGACCAAAGCGTAGAAATCTTAACAATGACCAGAACATGTGACAAAAATAAATATGAATTTAGATGGATACTTACTGGCTATGAACAAAAGACAAGGGCAAAGCAAAAGTATACAGATAACATTAGATTACACTTTATTTACAAATGATACTCATCTTTTTCATTTCTCTTTCTTTATGGGGATGAAGAAGATCATCAATTGGAAGCCTATACAATTGTTTTATGATTATATTTTTGGTGCCATTTATGGTTTGATGGTTTTGGGAACATATCTTCATCAGTGTGCATGTATATCCCTTCTTACCGAAGGATTACAACACTAGTTCATTTAAGTAAGACAAACACACAATATATAGCGTAGAATATGTGACTTTTTTAAAGATGAAAAATGAAATGTTCGAAACATTTTGTTGGACGTTTACATATGTAGGTGGTATAATTTCTACAACACACAAGCATTATAACGTGGTAAGCTGGACCAAAGCGTAGTAATCTAAATAATGACCAGAACATGTGACAAAAGTATATATGAATTAAGATGGATACTTACGTCCTATGAACAAAGGACAAGGGGAAAGGAAAAGTATACAGATGCCATTAGGTTACACTTTATATACAAATGATTTTCATCTTTTTCATTTCTCTTTCTTCATGGGGATGAAGAAGATCATCAATTGGAAGCCTATAAAATTGTTTTATGATTATATTTTTAGTGCCATTTATGGTTCGATGGCTTTGGGAACATATCTTCATCAATGTGCATGTATATCCCTTCTTACCGAAGGATTATAACACTAGTTCATTTAAGTAAGACAAACACACAATATATATAGCGTAGAATATGTGATTTTTTTTTAAGAAGAAAAATAAAATGGTCGAAACATTTTGTTGGAAGTTTTCATATACAGGTGGAATCATTTCTACACTTCTCATGCATTCTAACGTGGTGAGCTGAACCAAAGCGTAGAAGTCTAAACATGAACAAGATTATGAAAAATTACCAGAACATGTTACAAAAATATATATGAATTTAGATGGTTACTTACCATCTATGAACAAAGGACAAGGGGGACAGGAAAAAATACAGATGACATTAGATTACACTTTATATACAAATGATACTCATCTTTTTCATTTCTCTTTCTTCATGGGGAAGAAGGAGATCATCAATTCGAAGCCTAAAAAATAGTTTAATGCTTTTATGTTTTAGTGTCATTAATGGTTCGATGGTTTTGGAAACATATCTTCATCTTTGCGCATGCATATCCCTTCTTACCGAAGGATTACAACACTAGTTCATTTAAGTAATACAAACACAGAATAAAAACATATCCCCCGTGACTTTATTAAAGATGAAAAATTGAATTTTCGAAACCTATTGTTTTAAGTTATCATGTATATATGGTGGTATAATTTCTACAACACCAAAGTATTATAACGGGATAAGCTGAACAAAAGCGTAGAAGTGAATACTTGAACAAGATTCTGAAAAATGACCAGAACGTTTAACAAAGATTAATTTGAATTTGTTTGAATACTTACCTCCTATGGAAAAAGACCAAGGGCAGAGGAAAAAATATATAAATATATATTAGAAAACACTTTATATACAAATGAAACTCATCGTTTTAATTTCTCTTTCTTTATGGGGAAGAAGGAGATCATCAATTGGAAGACTAAGAGATAATTGTCATGCCTTTATTTGTTAGTGGCATTTATGGTTACAATGGTTTTGGAAACATACCTTCATGATTGTGCACGCGTATTCCTTCTTTCCGAAATATTACAACACTAGTTAATTTAATTAATACAAACACAGAATAAAAGCATATCCCCCGTGACTTTATAAAAGATGAACAATAACATTTTCGAAACCAATAGTTGGAATTTTTCATATATAGGTGGAATCATTTCTTCACTACTCAAGCATTCTAACGTGGTGAGCTGAACGACAGCGTAGAAGTCTAAACATGAAGAAGATTATGAAAAATGACCAGAACATGTGACAAAAATATATATGAATTTAGATGGTTACTTACGGACTATGAACAAAGGACAAGGGGAAAGGAAAAAGATACAGATAACATTAGATTACACTTTATTTACAAATGATACTCATCTTTTTAATTCTCTTTCATCATGGGGATGAAGGAGATCATCAATTTGAAGCCTAAAGATAGTTGTATGCTTTCATTTTTTAGTGCCATTCATGGTTCGATGACTTTTGAAACATATCTTCATCATTGTGCATGTATATCCCTTCTTCCCGAAGGATTACAACACTAGTTCTTTTAAATAAGACAAACACACAATATAAGCATAGAATATGTGACTTTATTAAAGATGGAAATAGAATTTTCGAAACCTATTGTTTGGAGTTTTCATATATAGGTGGAATCATTTCTACACTTCTCATGCATTCTAACGTGGTGAGCTGAAGGATTACAACACTAGTTCATTTAAGTAAAATAAAACACACAATATAAGCATAGAATCTGTGACTTTATTAAAGATGGAAATAGAATTTTCGAAACCTATTGTTGGAAGTTTTCATATATAGGTGGAATCATTCTACACTTCTCATGCATTATAACGTGGTGAGCTGAACCAAAGCGTCGAAGTCTAGACATGAACAAAATAATGAAAAATGACCAGAACATGTGACAAAAATATATATGAATTTAGATGGATACTTACGTCCTATGAACAAAGGACAAGGGGAAAGGAAAAAACATAAATATGACATTAGATTACACTTCATATACAAATGATACTCATCTTTTTCATGTCTCTTTCTTGATGGGGAAGAAGGAGATCATCAATTAGAAGACTAACAAATAGTTTTCTGCTTTAATTGTGTAGTGCCATTCATGGTTCGATGATTTTGGAAACATATCCTCATGATAGTGCATGCATATCCCTTCTTACCAAATGATTACAACACTAGTTCATTTAAGTAAAACAAACACACAATATAAGCATAGAATCTGTGACTTTATTAAAGATGAAAAATAAAATTTTCGAAACCAATGGTTGAAAGTTTTCATATAAAGGTGGAATTATTTATACAACACTCAAGCATTCTTACGTGGTAGGCTAAACAAAAGCGTAGAAGTGATTCATGGTTGCAATGGCTTTGGAAACGTATTTGTATCATTGTGTAAGATTATCCTTTCTAACCGAACGATTACAACATTAGTTAATTTAAGGAAGACAAACACACAATATAAGCATAGAATCCGTGACTTTATTAAAGATGAAAAATGCAATTGTCGAAACCTATTATATTAAGTTATCATGTATAGGTGGTATAATTTCTACAACACCCAAGCATTCTAACGGGATGAGCTGAAGGAAAGCGTCGAAGTCTAAAAATGAACAAGATTATGAAAAATGACCAGAACATGTGACAAAAATATATATGAATTTAGATGGATACTTACGTCCTATGAAAAAAGGACAAGGCGAAAGGAAAAAACACACATATGACATTAGATTACACTTCATATACAAATGATACTCATCTTTTTCATGTCTCTTTCTTGATGGGGAAGAAGGAGATCATCAATTATAAGACTAACAAATAGTTTTCTGCTTTAATTTGTTAGTGCCATTCATGTTTCGATGGTTTTGGACACATATCCTCATGATAGTGCATTCATATCCCTTCTTACCAAATGATTACAACACTAGTTCATTTAAGTAATACAAACACTTAATAAAAGCATATCCCCTGCGACTTTATTAAAGATGAAAAATAAAATTTTCGAAACCAATGGTCGGAAGTTTTCTTATAAAGGTGGAATCATTTCTACAACACTCAAACATTCTAACGTGGTCAGCTGAACCAAAGCGAAGAAGTCTTAAAATGAACAAGATTGTGGAAAATGACCAGACCATGTGACAAACATATTTGAATTTAGATGGATACTTACGTTCTATGAACAAAGGACAAGGGGGAAGGAAAAACATACAGATGACATTAGATTACACTTGATATACAAATGTTATCATCTTTTTCTTTTCTCTTTCTTCATAGAAAAGAAGGAGATAATCAATTGGAACCTACAAAATAGTTTGATGCTTTTATTTTTAGTGCCATTCATGGTTCGATGATTTTGGAAACATATCTTTATGATTGTGCATGCATATCCCTTCTTACCAACGGATTACAAGACCAGTTTATTTAAGTAATACAAACACACAATATAAGCATAGAATCTGTGACTTTATTAAAAATGAAAAATAACATTTTCGAAACCAATGGTTGGAAGTTTTCATATATAGGTGGAAATATTTCTACGACACTCAAGTATTCTAACGTGGTGAACTGAACCAAAGCGTAGAAGTATAAACATGAACAAGATTATGAAAAATGACCAGAACATGTGACAAAAATATTTATGAATTTAGATGGATACTTACCAACTATTAACAAAGTACAAGGGAAAAGGGAAAAATATACAGATGACATTAGATTACACTTTATATACAAATGATACTCATCTTTTTATTTCTCTTTCTTCATGGGGATGAAGGAGATCATCAATTGAAAGCCTAACAAATAATCTTATGCTTTTATTTCTAAGTGCCATTCATGGTTCGATGATTTTGGAAACATATCTTTATGATTGTGCATGCATATCCCTTCTTACCAACGGGTTACAAGACCAGTTAATTTAAGTAATAAAAACACACAATATAAGCATAGAATCTGTGACTTTATTAAAAATGAAAAATAACATTTTCGAAACCAATGGTTGGAAGTTTTCATATATAGGTGGAATCATTTCTACAACACTCAAGCATTATAACGTGGTGAACTGAATCAAAGCGTAGAAGTCTAAACATGAACAAGATTATGACATTACGATCTATTAACAAAGGTCAAGGGGATAGGAAGAAAAACGATGACATTAGATTACACTTTATATACAAATGATACTCATCTTTTTCCTTTCTCTTTCTTCATGGGGAAGAAGGAGATCATCAATTAGAAGCCTAAGAGATAATTGGCATGCCTTTATTTGTTAGTGGCTTTTATGGTTCGATGTTTTTGAAAACATACCTTCATCATTGTGCACGCATATGTGTTCTTACCGAAATATAAAATTTTCGAAACCTATTGTTGGCAGTTTTCATGTATCGGTGGAGTAATTTCTACAACACCCAAGCATTCTAACGGGATAGGCTGAACAAAAGCGTAGAAGTGAATACATAAACAAGATTCTGAAAAATGACCAGAACGTGTAACAAAGATTAATTTGAATTTGGTTGAATACTTACCCCCTATGGAAAAAGACCAAGGGCAGAGGTAAAATTATGTAAATATATATTAGAAAACACTTTATATACAAATTATACTCATCTTTTTCATTTCTCTTTTTTTATGGGGAATAGGGAGATCATCAATTAGAAGCCTAAGAGATAATTGGCATGCCCTTATTTGTTAGTGGCATTTATGGTTCGATGTTTTTGAAAACATACCTTCATCACTGTGCACGCATATTCCTTCTTACCGAAAGATTGCAAGACTAGTTCAATTAAGTAAGACAAACACAATATAGGCATAGAATCCGTGACTTTACTAAAGATGAAAAATACAATTTTCGAAACCTTTTGTTAGAAGTTTTTATGTACAGTGTGAGTCAAACAAAAAGTTTACACCTACAAAATTGCTAATTATTAAAAGAATTATATATGAACAATAATTTATTTTACATCTCATGAAAGAGTATTTTATCCCAATTCATTTGGTATCATTTGTGTGTGTTATCTGTTTACGCTTGAATGAAGAGGAGGCATTTTTTGCGAGAGTGCAAAAATCGACTTGCGCCAAAGTTGCTTATGTGATGTTTGAATAAAACAATTGGGATATGGGTATTAATTTGGTCTTTACAGATCCAAGTAACATCCCTATCAAAATCAATCAAGCCACACATATTAAATATTAAATATAAACAACATTTGTGTGCGTTTGTGTGTGACTTTCCTTCTGCAAAAAGTATATTACAAAGGAAAAGGGAAACTTGTCAAAGCAAAAAGGAACCACTCATATTTTAATAGGGCAATCATCAGAGGTAAAGGGTCGCTTATCAATAGTGAAAAGGGGAACTTACTAGAAATTAAAAAGGGCACTCATGATAATGGAAAAGGGACAATTATTGCATTTCATTTGATACATTCAATTCATTCTCTCATCCCCTAATCCCAACACAATGCATACTGTAGGCATCACTTTGGCGCAAGTCGATTTTTGCACTCTCGCAAACAATGCCCTTCTTACCAAAGGGTTATTCTTCTGCCTTTGCAGAATTTCGTTTTAGATTTTGTTAACGAATGGTAAATAAACGGGATAACCTACATTACATTGCACTATTTACGATGAAATAATACAATAATGTGACTTGGGTTCTATTTATCTAGTTAAAAATGTTTTGTATAGTCTATCTTTGTTCCCTAGTAACAGAACTAAATTGCAATCGTTTTCTTTGTATTCAAATCTGTTTTGCATGAAGTTGTCCACGTTGAAACGGAAACAAATAAAGTAAAATAAAGTAACATGTCTGTACTACATACCTATCAAATATTAAAAAAGTCAAACATTCCTAAAAATATTTAGGTAAAATTCTAAATGTCAAAATTCACATAAAAACACGTGTTGTAAGTCACGTTTTGCTCCCCAAAAAAAGTCAAAAATGAAAAATCTAAATTTAAAAAGTAAAGACCCCATCAAAACCCCATAGACACGCGTGTTATAAGTCCGTTTTTTTTGTTTGTTTTTTTTTGTCAAAACTTTTGTACACGGTTCATTTAGAAATAGTACAAGTACGAACAAAATCGTGTACAAACCATATGGCAATCCCCCGTTTCACTGCTATAACTGCTCACGAGCTTTACATTGTGTTCAACATCAGGTTTAACATAATGAAGTAGTCTGAGTTTTAACTGTTTCTTTGTAAAAACGTGATCTTAGACAAGGATGATATGGACCCATATGTTTTCTTATTCCTCAAAAACCCTTCGATTGCTTCCTTCTTGTCTCCGCGCTGTCGCTCCTTTGCCTACGTGCATTTCTACACACAAAGATAACTGACCATTACTTTAAGGATTGCTTTATGCAGTACAGTTACAATGGCTTTGCAAAATCATCTATTCCATGTCTTGATGAGTTCCACGATAAGCCTTTTAAACCAGTATAGATCAATATAATACTCGCAAAAAGATAAAAAGATCTCGGAGACGTTCGTGGCACAGATATATTATTTGTGTGATACATGTATATAAAGGGGTGAGGACTTTGCTCCATAATTCTTCATCAGTTCCTAGCCGTACAGATACAATTCACTCTTTACATATTGTATCCTGCCTGTTTGTATCTATGCAACTAAACCAGGATTCTTTAGCTCCAACCGGGAGTGATTTCCTGTTTCCGGTTAGATACAAAACAACATCCGGGGAATGAATCATTTCAAAACGGGTTCAAAGTCCTTCAATCAAGTTACCATGGTAATTTATTGAGATAATGGTCTCTGGTTTACTCGACGATGGACATAACTTTGTTCTGACTGGTCGGTGTCTAAATCTTGTTCCAGGAGTAATAGCTTCAGGCCTACGAAGAGACGAAATCTTTTGTTCTGATCGCATTCTGAACATTTATTTTGACTAAACCAGATATGTTAAAGGCGACGGCAGAGGGGCGGAGCGACTTCCAAAGTGGGGGGGGGGGGGTGGCACCAACAAAAAAAGGGCACCTTTAAAGGGAAATCTCAAGGCGAAAATGCCTATTCTCTCTCTTTCTTTTCTCTTTCTCCTTCCCCCCTTCTCTCCTATTGTATCCGTCACTCTGTATTTGTCTCTATTGTAACGATTTTTTCTTCCAACGCTAGTTCTTCCTCTGACTACCACCTTTTTCTCTCTCTCTCCCTTTCTCAATCTGATCATCTATCAATCTATGTGCCTTTATACCATCTGTCAATCCAAGCTATTTTGTTTTAAAATGTAAAAGAATATTTGTTGATTTTATTATGTTACTAATTTTGTATGCAGTTATTAGTTTGTGTAATGCTTTTAAAATGTTCATTATAAATTTGTTTTATGTCAAAGATTTGTAAATAGATCGTGCAATTCAGCCTTTGGGCTGCAATGTGATTTTTGAATAAATAAACCATTATACAAATATATAAAAGAGGCACCCATCATATTTTGCAATCAATTCAGTATTTACTTTTAAAATGAAAAATAAAAATCCAGAGAATTCAAATTCATATTGCTCCGATTGTCTCATTTTCGCTCGCGTGAACATTGCCAGCACAAACCACTGACCTCTGCCTCCTGAACGGATCATCGCCCATTCCATTCACTATACGTTACGTACTATAAAGGCTGTATTGTCTGACCGTTCATGAATATTCATGTTTTTGCTAAACTCGGCAAAATGTTTGCTTTTACTAAATGGAAAAATTACGGTGGGGGGTTGGATGAAATGGACATAATGAAATAGGCAGAAGTGATCTATGATAATTCATGCTTTTTATGTTTCGTGTGCTCGACCTATAACCTTCAAATCGCTTGGTAAACTGAGTCCAAAGTTAGACTTGTTTCACACGTGTATTATAGGCAATGACGAGCTTGCAACCTATTTTGAAAAATTACGGTGGGTGAACTTTCAAAAGTCAATGAGACATGAGGGCTCCAATGAAAGAGCTAGTGATAACGTACGTCGGGGTGGATGTGCTTTTCGTTTAAACAAAAAATGAATTTTTAACGATTTTTTTAAAAAACGTCCATAGGCTAACATGTTAGGCTGCCGACTCAGATCATGCTCTGACGATAGGGGGCGTTGTGAAATGAGACTAACCGGAGCCATATGCTTGACAGTGATTTTGTAGAGTATTCTCAAATAAGGACAAGGTATTATTCATTTACCCAGTGCCATGGGTGATTGACATTAAATGCTGAGTCGTCCTATAAGATTCAATTGAAGGTTACCGCCTCACAAGTCATAATTACTCAAAATCTCGTTCATAATTATAACAGGAAACAAACAAAAAAACGCACAAAACCGATTCAGTGTACACAGCATTAATATTCAGTTTTTATGTATTCTTCTGCAGGTATTTAAAACTGGCATACATTATGTAGAACAAATATTCACATCTGTATATTTTCTTTACTTAGGAAGACTTATTCCGATTTATTTTCCTCTCCGAAGGCAAAATCAAAAAACAAAAACAAATCGATCCTTAGCCTCCTAGCATATGGCTCATGTAAGTCCTCATTTCAGGACAGTTTCATTAATCTTACAATGTCGAAATGTAAGGTGTTTTCGTTTCTTCAGTGAATTCTGTTTGACATATGCTTAAAGGAAACCGAACCCCAAGTAATAACTTTACCTATTCTGAGAGATGTATTATATTATTGCCCATAAATATACAAGATTTCCCACCAAAGTGTATGAGAGAGGTATAAAGCAAAAATAAATTACAGTTACTCAGCACGACATGGGCATCGCCATTTTCTTGATAATGTGACGTACTATGCGAAGTCGGTTATCAAGTAAATGTATTCAAATTTATGGATGCTTCTTTCCCAGACGTGTGTGGTGATGAAGCATTTCATTCACCTGCTATTATCCTTTGTACTATAATTGCCAGAACGCAAATTGCATAAGTAAGTCAGTGCTCTTCTGGGGTGAAGGTTTCTCATAAATGAAATGGATTTGTCAACTGCTATAGTGTAGTATTTATACATTAATTTTGTTACAATTGTGCCCCTGTTATTTATTTTTCACCTTATATAATTTATATCATCTCAGTTATTATTTTTTTTCATTGAAAAGTAAAGGTTTCGTTATTGATTTAAAAATTATTTCCAACTAAAGCTTGGTGCATGATACATGTTCAACTTCAACAGGTACGTCACATTTTCAAGAAAATGGCTGCGCCCATGTTATGCTGAAAGGCATCACATCATGCGAAGAATATCTTCATTTATATATATCTTGTATATTTTCGTAAGGAATATTGTACATCAAAGGGCAGGAATACATCTCATTTTTCAGAATACCTACACTTATTCTTTGGGTTTAGGTTTCCTTTAAAGCATTTTTGTACTTTAATCAACCACTTGCCTCCATGCCATTGCTGTTCCCTTTTCTCTACTTTCTAGTCGCAACTTGGTGCCCACCAGCCGGATTCTTGTTGATTTATGATCATTTCGTCTGATTTGATACGCTGTTTTCTCTAACAAGAACCGCTCTTTCCTTAACTTTGCAGGTAGATCAGTAACTATTATAAACGCTGGGCGAGCAGGGCGGGGTGCTCCTTGATTATTATTATTATTACTATTAGTAGTCGTAGTAGTAGTAGTAGTAGTAGTAGTAGTATTATTATTGTTGTTATCATTGTTAATCCTACTCATTCCCTTCCTCCTCTGCTTTTCCTTCTTCTTCTTCTCCTTGTATTCTTTTCTTTCTGTATTCCATCTCGGTTTGCTTAGCTGGTTTAAAGTTGTGTTATTTTTCCCATTTTCCCATTTTCCTTTCTTTTTGTTATCATTTTACAATCTTAGTTTTTTAGTTTTAGTAGCTTAAGTAAAAAGGAAAGAACCGCGGATTCGCTTGCCTTTAATCTCCATGGGAACACTTGCTTCTTCTTCTTCTTCTGCCATGCCTACATTGATTCGTAGGTCAGTAAATAAAGAAAACAAAAAGTTGTTAGGCCATGTTGAAAAGCATCGTTCAACGAAAAATTTAAGGAAGGAAAACATTGTTAATAACTGTAATTACCGATCCATCAGTGGCGGATCCAAAAGGGGTCGAATCAGCCGCCCCCTTTTTTGTGTGGTGGCCTGAAGAAAATGGGGGGGGGGGGGGGAGAAAGAGCAAAGGAAGAAAGAAAAGAGAAGAGCAAGAGAAAAGTATGTAACAGATTAGAAGACAGAAATAGGAGGGAGGGAGATAGAGAGAGGGGGGAAATATATATGCTGCTGTGAGTGCTGTCCCTAGTAACGGGTCGGCAACGTACAGGATGGGATGGAAACCCATCCCATCTCAAGCTTTGCGTAATGCGTATATACATGTATAAATCAGTAGCGGATCAGGGGGCGAATCGGCCGCGACCCTCTTTTTTTGGCAGCCTACATCAGGGGAAAAGGGAAAGAGAGAGAGAGATAGAGAGAGATAGAGAGAGAGAGAGAGAGAAATAGAGAGCGACGGAACAAAAAGAAAGAGAAAAGAATGCTAAAGAAAAGAAGATAGATGGAGAGACAGAGAGAAGAAACAAAAAAAGAAGAAGATAAAACTTCAACACAATGTACAAATACAGATGGCAGTGCCGATGTATTGGTACAGCATGTGCTAACAAATCCTTCGCACGAAGGTAGAACAGTAGAAAAAGTTATATGAACATTTCTTTAAGAGAGAAAGAGATAGTATTTTTAACGAACTGACACGGCTCCTTTGAGGGCCCATGGACCCCCTCCTTAAAGAAAGAAGTAGGTCCTCTGAACCTAATCTAAGACAAACCTTTGTTCTATAAGATTTTCGTTGTGATAGATTGTGTGTGTGTGTGTGTGTGATTGTGAGAGAGAGAGAGAGAACTGATTTCCCACGAAATAAATCAGTAGGGGCTGTGCAAATTTTAACGCACAGATTATAATGTGAATCCCTCAAGATGACTATATTGAAGGTTCTGAATTGGTGCAACTCGAGAGCGTCCGGGGGCTCCTGACCATTGACTACCACATACTGTTTTCTATTCAACTATGGAACCACTGTAAAGGTAAACGTTTTAACCCACTCAAGTTCATTTTGTTTAAAGAATAACTTGGTGGTCGATTGTGTCAAATGCTTTTAAAAGGTCCATACAGACCCAATAACAAAAATTACCTTTGTCAATTTAATGTAGAATAGAAGAAAAATATTTTTCACACATAGAAGTAGAATAATTCTTGCTAAAACCAGAATAGATATCCTTTTTTGCAAGGCCAAGGATTTCATAAAGTTTGTTGTACATTAGTCTTAATAGTAATTAAGCAAAAGTGGAAAGAAGTGCAAACAATTATATCATTTTTAATACACTTTGGATCAGATACTGTACCAGTACTTATAGACATATTTATAATATCACACAATGTATTAATAACAATACTTTTTCGGAAGGTAGGCTACGTCACTGCGTGTAGCTCGCGTGCATCACGTTCAGCGCGGATGATATCACTACAACATGTTTACGAAACTGAACGAAAAATAGGCCCGGCCCACACCCATAATACATACATGGATATAGGCCTACTGTAGCAGTGTTATATCTTGCACGCGGGGTATTGCAAAGGAGGAAGCAATACGATCAAATAAAGTTGTGTTACAAAAAATGTACGAAAACCAACACCAACAACAACAAGAATGTGTTTAAACATATCCACCTTACTTTGTCCTAAACGTCCAAGTAGCATTTTGCCTACCTTAAATATTGGGCCCTCTCGAAGTGGCGCTTGTAGACCCACTGTGTTGTTATAATGTACAGCTTATAATTATGGCATAGAGCTATTATGGGAAATGCCGTCACAATTGTCATGATTGAGCGCACACAGTCTTTAATTAAGACCGCATTGTTGAAGGAAGGTTCAATTGCTATTCTGGAGCAGACGAAATACATGTACAGTGAAACGGGCTTCAGTGAATTGAAACTCCCAAGGATGTTTGTTTTATTCAACTGATTTGTTTAATATGTATACATGTATTTCGTTTATTATGTATACATGTGTTTTGTTTATTATGTATACATGTATTTTGTTTAATTTACTATCTGACGAAATAAAGATTTTTGCCGAAAATATTACATCGACACCTGGGAAGGAAACAAAGTTGTCCACATATGTTCAAAACTTTCAACATTCCGATCAACTTTTCTCCTCATGAGAACAGACAAGTTAGGTATAACCCCAACATACCTATAGTTAATACATAATATATATAAAATCACTTTGAAACATGTACATGGTTTATAATTGTTATGTTTTCCCAAGAGTAGGAGGTTGAAAAGCTTTACATACATCCCCTTATTATGGCCAATAATTGTTTAAGTAATTGGTGTTTATAAAATTATGGATTTTTTTACTTAAATGTCAATTGTGATAACTACTATTAAATGTAATTTGACAACATGTCATGTCCATTTTCTACCCTCTCCACCACCGCTACCACCATTGGGTATACGGAATGGGCTTTGGCGGGGGAGACCCGGGGATCTGGCGCGGGCAGGTGAATTTGCGCGTCTTGGGTCTCTCTGGACTCTGGGAGCAGGCATGTGTAGGATTTGTTGCACGCAGACCATGGTCTAGTTCTTGATGCATACTGCGAATCACGCTCAAGAAACCTAGCTTTTCTAAGATTCCCTTGTTCCCCTCTCAAAAATAACGCACTAAGGTATAGTAAAATTGTATCTAGTAGGGAGCTTCAAGAAACAGTTATAATCTATAATCATACATATATTACTTTAGTAATTTTTGAGATTGGCGAGGCTCAAATGATATATATTGGTAAATGGACAAGGTATTACAGCAATATTTCTATAATGTAACATTTGTTTACACATTCGAATAAGTACAGAGCAAATGAAGGGATCTCGCAAAATACGATGCAGACTTACCAATTAGGGTTTGATCAACCCCACCTTTAATAAAAGACATACATTTCTTATTTTTAATTTGTTTTGCTCAAACTTTCACAAGCCTGATTTTGTCATTGTTCTGCTTTTCTTAAAACTTACGTGATATCGGGGAAGACTTCTCCTTTAACCCTGAAAGTGCCAGAGGAAGACCCCCCCCCCCCCCCCACCCCCCGGACGCGCGCCATGAAACGTTCGAGGTTTTTTTTTCTGCACCACGAGCTTTTATGACTATATCGCCTAGAGTCTTGCACATCTATATAAAAGGGGATCTATACAGATATAAGGCGATTACAATGACCTTTTGAAATGTGCGAACATTATTATGATACAGGGGCGGCAGAACGTATTTTAAAGTGTGGGGGCATCAACACAGGGGCACTTTCGGGAGAGAAAAAAAATTAAAACCTACAAAGAGTAACATAAGAATGTAAAATTACACTTTTTAGACATTGTTACAAAAAATGTGATAATACATTATCGGGGATGATCTTCAAATGTTCATCTTTTCGTGGTCTGAAATAGTGAATTTGGCACCATAGTTTGCTGTTGTGTGTGGTGTTCTGAATGTTCATTTGCAAGCAAGCCAAACGAGCGAGGAAATATTCCAACAAAAAGTTGTGATCAAATTACCTCATAGTCCCCTCCCCTTCTTAATATGTGCTGCTAATTGTCATGCTAATGTGCTGCTAATCCAAATATTGCTTGCTACGCTCGCTAACATGTAAAGTGTTTCTCATTAAGTAGCCTATGGAAGGCCTTTATTGTTTCATTATGATATTTTGATTTTTAAGAAACCAATCAGGACTGGTTATTCCATCTAATAATGAGAACTAATCGGTCCTAAAGTGACCACAATTTTCTTTTGGAACAATTCCTCGCTCGTTTGGCTCGCTTGCAAATGAACATTCAGAACACAACACACAACAGCAAACTATGGTGCTAATGAACATTTAAAACGCCACACCCAACAGCAAACCATGTATTTCTCATGTGTTTACAGGGGCACCCCCTGATATTCCTTGTACGAACGAACGAGGGGCACTCATCAGAGAAGAAAAGGCGCACTTCCTATGAGGGAAAATTCACTTATTACAAAGCAAAATGGATACTTGTCAAAATAAAAAGGGGCACCTATCAGATATGGATAGGGCTCTCATTAGAGGTGGAAAGGGGGCATTTATAGAAATGCGGAATGGTATTTATTATAGAAGAAAAAGGGGCATTTATCAAGAGGGAAAGGCTCACGTATTTAGAAAGGAAAAGTGGCACGTGTCTAACTAAATAGGCACTTACCAGAAGGGAGCATGACACCTATTAGAAAGGAAGATTTTTAATTGTCAAAGGAGCACTATTTTTTATCCAATTCGTGAAAAAATATTTAGCGGCGAAACTAATTTGTTTGTACTTGTTCGTGGTGGTCCCCTTTTTTTCTGACAAAACATGGGGGGAATTTGATATGATTTCCCCCCCCCCCTACAAAAAATCGTAGGGGACGTCTCCCCCGGTCCCCTCCCCCGGACTGACGCCCTTACTACACTATCAAATAAATGGAACAATACACAAATCTATATTATTTTCGATACATTGCGTTCCATCAAGGGAAAGAACAAAGGCACAATCCTGTTTTATTATTCTGTTTACTCTACACTCCCGTACTTTCACATTCCACCCTGTAGATTTCGTTTTCACCATGGAAAATTCAAAGGTTCTGCAGAGGCTAGCAAAGAATGGAAAGAAGGGGGATTCAAAATAAAGGGCGATGCAAATTAATTTGTACATGATATTTTTTGGAAACACACCGATCTCCCCCCCCCCCCCTCCGCCCCCCTCCCCCCCCCCCCCCCCCCCCCCCCCCCCGCTCACCGGCTTTCTTCATTTCTCGGGAATTTTACGGCGATTGCCCTCATTTGTTTACACACTTAGAAAAAACAGAACTAAATATCACCAAATTACTTGCATACAACATGTTGAAGTATAAAATAATGTAATGCGATATACCACTTCCTCTGACTGCAGTAGAACGTCAAAGCGTAACATCAGGAACATGAACCATTCCTCAAGCCCCTCCTCCACCCCCTCTCTCACACCCATATACACACACACACACACGCACACGAGGAACATCAACCATTCCTCCATGCCCTCCTCTACCCCCTCTCTCACACACATACCCACACACACGCACACACACATACACACGTATTTACGACTCTGCAGGCTACAACTTAAGTTGGAGGAAAACAAATTATAAATGCCTTTTGCGAAGCGCAATGACAAACCCGATACAAATAATTATCAAACTAAGTACATTAGGTTTGCAGTAAATTGGTTCCGTGAAGTTTATCATTTCAGTCTCTATACGTCTACATCTAGCAATGATCGACTGAAACAATCTCTGATTTAAATGCCAGGCATTTCATTCGGAGTGGATTTTAATTTTATTTTTATTGTGGAGTTTTAAAACTACGTGTGGATTCGAGTCTCAAATACATATTTTATGTTCTTTCGAGTCTGGAATAAGACTAACACAAAGGCTGCACACAGGCGTTGTGGCGTGCGCCTGTAATCCAGCTAAAAGTGGAAGTTACAAACTGATTCAGCCGAGGACGTAGGTTCGAAACTGAGTCACGTCTTTCGGATGGTGACGTTTAAAGGTCGGTCCCAGACGTAAATAATCATATCTGATTGATACACGTCTGTAAAAACCCAATACACACACACACACACACACACACACAACCGCGGCCAATCGAGGACGCTCTTTCTAAAGGAACAATCCGCAATTCACAATTGCTTTGTGCCATGATTGTCGCTTGAAGGCTTTTTGTCATGGTGTTAGAAAAGAGGAACCATTTCTTTAAAATTCTGATTCAAAGGGGAACATGTATTTTTAGAAAGCATCATGGATTCGGAACAACGTTTGTTCATGCACATGTTAAGCTCAATCATCAAATGTAGTAGGAGTAGTAGCAATAGTAGTAGAAGTAGTAGTAGTAGAGGTAGTAGTAGTAGTAGTAGTAGTAGTAGTAGTAGTAGTAGTAGTAGTAATAGTAGAAGTAGTAGTAGTAGTAGTAGTAGTAGTAGTAGTAGTAGTAGTAGTACCAGTAGTTGTTGAAGTAGTAGTATGACTATAAGTTGTAGTAGTAGTAGTAGTAATTGTTGAAGTAGTAGTAGGACTATAAGTTATAGTAGTAGTAGTAGTAGTAGTTGTTGTTGTTGTTGAAGTACTGGTAGTAGGACTATAAGTTATAGTAGTAGTAGTACTAGTAGTAGTAGTAGTAGTAGTAGTAGTAGTAGTAGTAGTAGGACTATAAGTTGTATTATTATTATTAGTAGTAGTAGTATAGTATTAATGACTGCTTTGAGAGAAATAGTTGTTTTATTACGCTCAAGGGAAGGTTAGAATTGTGCTATTCCCCGAGGCTTGCCGAGGGGAATAGCCCAATTGTAACCTTCCCGAGAGCGTATGAAAACAACTATTTCTCGAATATTAAAGCAGTCATTAATACTTTTATATGCCGAAAAAAAATAAAGCAGTCATTAATACTTTTATATGCCGAAAAAAAATAGACTAAAAAATAAATTCTGGCTCCAAGCGGAAGATACTGTACATGCACATAGTGTACAAAGTGCAGTATATTTCCAAGTGTAACCATGGTTATTAAAAAATATTGAAATGTTTATGCATGGTTACCGGGAATTTTACAGGAACAGTTGAAGTTTATGAATGCAATTCGACCAATCAGATGGCTGGATTTCTTAAGTGAGGTATATAATAGTAGTTGTTGTTGTAATATCAATGGAAGTAGTGAGCAAAGAAACAAAGATATCGCGTCAAATCAGATGACATCATTGACTGCTGAGTTTGAATGACCCTCGTGATCTAACTTGATATTGTAAATCCCCTTCCAAAAATGAATAGCCCCCCCCCCCCCCCTGTTTAAACGAGGATAATGATATTTAGTGAGTGCGAAAAATAAATGTCATTTATGTATAATTGAAGAGAATAATATGGATAACAATATTTGCAAGAAAACAAAACTCAACAGAACAGGAATTATAATTTAAGTCAAGAATATGTCTGTTGCATATTTGCATTGCTTCAATTTTGTCAGGGGATAAACAATGCAACATGACATTCAGAGGTAAAATCCGTATTACAAATGATCAACATAAAATTATCGACATCAGGTTAATCAAAGAAAAAGTCATTACATAATGCAATATACAGTCTAATATGAATATCAAGCTCATCAGCTATCAGACCCAAAACTCATAATGAAGGTGAGGGAGATAGATGGGGATAGAAAAGTAAAAAGTCGAATGAGAGAAAGATGGAAAGAGTAGGAACAATTATACTCAATGTATTCAAATATAGCATTTACATGCAAATGTGGCTCAATGTGTCTACATATCATTAATAAAGTTTAATTACAGGTATCCATGATACAAAAGGTAACATGAGAACAAAGATCTGAAGGACTGAGAAATAGAGAGAGATAGAGAGATAGAGAGATAGAGAAAGAGAGATAGAGAGAGATATATATAGAGAGAGAGATAGAGAGAGAGAGATGGAGAGATAGACAGAGAGATAGACAGAGATAGAGCGAGATAGAGAGATAGAGAGATAGAGAGAGATAGAGAGAAAGAGAGATAGAGAGAGATAGAGATAGAGAGAGATAGAGAGAGATATAGAGATAAAGAGAGATATAGAGATAAAGAGAGAGAGAGAGAGAAAGAAAGAGAGAGATAGAGAGATAGATCGAGAGAGAGAGATAGAGAGAGATAGAGAGAGATAGAGAGAGATAGAGAGAGATAGCGAGATATAGAGAGATATAGAGAGAGATAAAGAGAGATAGAGAGAGAGACAGAGAGAGATAGAGAGAGATATAGATATATATATATAGAGAGAGAGAGAGATAGAGAGAGAGATATATAGAGATAGAGATATATAGAGATAGAGATATAGAGAGAGAGAGAGGTAGAGAGAGATAGAGAGAAAGAGAGAGATAGAGAGAAATAGTGATATAGAGAGATAGAGAGAGAGAGAGAGAGATAGGGAGAGAGAGATATATAAAGATAGAGATGGAGAGTTGAAAAATAAAGCTTATCTGAACAGCTATGTTAGAAGTCTAAAAAGAAGAACCATTTGAAATAGATGTAATGATGTGGTTATGAATCTTAACAAGATAGAACAAGAACCAGAAGGGGATAACAAGACAAAGAAATTGGAGAGAGGAAATGAAATGCAGTCATATAGATACATGCTTGGCCCGCCATATACGCCGCCATATTTACCCTGTCTAGCTCTTAACACGACATTAGGGACTTTTAGATTCGCACGAAGACAATAGGTCTATGCTACGATCGACGTCCTTGTAATGCACTGCCTTCAATGGACGCCACACGTATCAGTCCACGCAAATCTAAAAGTCCCTATTTACTCTAGAATAACTTTTCTCCATCTGTACAATACTATACACGTGCTGCTTTTCTATGATCGGTGCACACAGGATGCTTCTGTGTCAGCAACACAAAGGTAATGGAATGTCATATTTCAGAGCAAGAATAAATGCTTTGTCACTCAGTTCACGGTTGAACTCAAGTGAGCATCTCATTTTTCGTTCCTTTGAAATTTCTTTGGTGGTTTTGCCATTCTTACATTTGATACGACGGGCTGGTATTATAACGACAAATAACAGGGACTTTTAGATTCGCACGAACACAATGGGGATGGCTACGATCGACGTCCTTTTAATGCACTGCCTTGAATGGACGTCACACGTATCAGTCCACGCAAATCTAAAAGTCCCTAACAACGCGTTTAGGCACACCTTTTGTTACATCGAGCAGGTATTAAACAAAAAACAAGGCCGTCTGGAATTCTAGACAATAGGTTTGCCAGGTTTAATATTGACATAAAAGCGCTATTCACCACAGACGAGACGGCGAGACGCTCAATCAACCAGAACTTTGTTTGATGTATTTTACACAGTGTTTAATTGGAGGTTATACTATTGCAAGTAGTTTGTTTTTCAAATGAAAGAAACATTTAAAGATTAACTTGAGTTATGGTTAAAAAAGAAAATGAATTCTCACAGAATCAAGTGAAACTTAAGAATGTTCAAGATTATAAATAAATATATCATGTGCCAAACAATTTTGGAAGAAAATGTATACTTGCTGAGTAATGAGCAAATAAAGATAAGGAAATCAAGTTATAGTAGCACCGACACCATTTGTGTAGTCCCATGTACATCTTTATGTGTACAAAATAATGTATGCAGTTCGGATTCTATCTATTGAAATACTATTATCCTAATCAGGTGAATGGCAACATTTGTATTGAAGCACTTCACAAAGACTTATGATACAATTTGGTTACATTACGAAAATGGCGGAAGGTAAAGACGAGGGTAACCGCAAAATAATCAATCTGCGCATGTGCGGACCAGAATTGTCTCCGTTTTGTTGATTTTCACGACCGTTCTCAGCCATAATAGTGTGTTCTTTCCCTAAACTCGACGGAGGAGTTGTATCGCCGTACAATAGACCATTTTCGTAATGTTACCAAATTCAATGCATAAGTCTTTGTGAAGTGCCTCAATACATATTATTTCATTCACCTGATAAGAATAATAGAATTTCAATAAACAGAATTCGAACTGTATAAATTATTTGATCTCGGTTGAGTGAATTCTCCCGTCCGCTTTGCCTTCCGTCTCGTTACTAAATCGCCCTGATGTTATTAAGGGTACGCGTATGCGTGGTCCCAGCACCGCCCCTCCCTTTTCAGCATAAGTCCGGTGTGTAAAGTCAATACGGGTAGATATTTTTCTTTGTTACGAGCCGGATATTTTGGAAACACGCATGCGGTCCCTCCGTTATCGGATTGTTGGGGGTAGGGTAGGTTTAAGGGTGTCGGGGGATTCGGTTCGGAGGCAGCCTGAGAGTCTTCTTTGGGAGATTCATTCCTGTCTCCAATGCAAAACATTTACAAAGACAGTGTACAAAAGTTTACTATTTCCCAAGTTAATAGGTTAAGACAGTGACCACATGTCAAATAGACAGCGAAAACAGTTTTGATGTAAAGATACATGTGAGTGTTTGTGTTGGGGGTGGGGTGAGTTTTAATAGGAAAATACTATTCAGATTACAAAGAAGAAAAAAGGCAAAATCGTACGCATACACGCACATTAATAGGGCTACGTGGAACTAAACTTTCCATTTATGGAAATTAGCCGTTTTCTAAGCGCTGTACAGATAGGCTTATTATTAATAATGATGATACTGATGATGATGATGATAATAACAAAATAGTAATTATAAATGATACCACTAATACTACTGATGATAATGAGAATACATTATGAGCGAGAAAGGGAGAGTGAATATAAGGGAATTTAAAGTGGACAAAACAAGATGAAAGTGAAAAATAAATATAATAAATTAAACCTTTTACACAACATCACCAATTTTAAATCAGAGTCATCTAAAAAAAAAGGTTTTGTCGTGAATGCAATTTTTTTTCACAATATTAAAAATGTTAAGAAATTACTCACATTATCATGACCAGGTTGAGTATCAGTATATAGAAGTAAATGGCAGTATTGCAGTTGGAGGCGGCTCATTGATTCGGGAAGTCACTACCCAGGTCGGAATTCCAGTTGCAACCAGTACGCATTACCAGTTGATTTACCAGTTGATTTACCAGTTGATTTACAAGTTGATTTACCAGTTGATTTACCAGTTGATTTACCAGTTGATTTACCAGTTGATTAACCAGTTGATTTACCAGTTGAATTTCCAGTTGATTTACCAGTTGATTTACCAATTGATTTACCAGTTGATTTACCGGTTGAATTACCAGTTAATTATCCATCCAGCAATCAACCAATACTCATCATTAGCATCTGGCCACCAACTTGACCTTGAACAAAGTAGATTACAGATGTGTATTATGTAAAGTAGACAATTATAGCTCGTGCATACCATACAAATGTATACATTTTGTTTCCTGGTTAGTATCTACATATATCAATATATTTAATTATTTTACGTCTTTTAGTTACACTGTTGCTCATAAAGTTGGAATATTTTGTGTACCATAATTTAAGGAATTATTTTGACAATGAATACATCAATATATCTAGTTTTACGTCTTTAATTACACTGTTGCTCAAAAAGTTGGAATAGGACTATTTTTTGTTTACCCCAATGTATGGAATTATTTTGACAATGATTTATTCCTAATAGATCTAGATAATAGTTAATCATTATCAGATGTTATTGAATAATAATTTTCCAGTGTGTTTTGCGTGACTGTTAGAGCATGTGTATGCTACTATGCTTATATGTAATTACTAAACAGGAAACAAGGGTGACACCTTTAACATATATAACAACATGAAGGTACATGGCTAAAGGGAAAGTGCAGAAATAAAAAAGGCGATTTACTCAGAAGTACCCACAGTTGATTTAGCTCCTTTTGGAATGAAACTCTTCATATGCACACGCCCAAATTATACTAAATATGAATCACATTTATGATGAGGAAATTTGACTTCGATTTGCCTAGTATGCAAAGCAAATTGTAAATTTGTTTAAATTTTGAACTCAAGAAAAATGTTATATATTTGTTGTCATTTTTCGTTCCAGTTATTTTGTCGTTGGGAGGGGGGGGGGGGGGGCTCATGTTCTTTTTTTTATATATATTTACTCATACACTTATTTATTTATTTATTCATGTTTTTGCTTCTTGAAATTGTTATCATTGTCCATTATTTGTATCTTGCACTTATTTCCCCCTTCGGTATATTAGACGACCCTATTTGCTGATTATTTTTCTGTTCTCTCTCTCTCTGTCTCGGAAAATGGCATGTGTACTATTTGCTTTATTCCACAAAGGACTCATTTTTATTAAAAAAAACACAACCAACAAAGAGTATTAAGATTGTTTGTACAATTTAATAAATTCTCTTTAATAGATCAATACATTTTATTTACAAAAATTAGCTACTACCGAAATAATATTTACGTGCTAAATAACTACAGAAGAAACATATATAATTACACGCTATAACATAATAATGTGCATATTAAATAATAAAGACGATCTTGTATGATTATTGATATTGGAATTTCTGTTTCTAAGAATGATCAAAGAACAACTGTTAAACTGGGATTTTATCCTTACTGTTTTTCCATTTCCATGCAACTCACGCGGCGTATAATTAAGTCAAACAGCGGAATAAACTAAATTCATCAAATAAAGTTTGGAATCTCAAGTTTGATTAATTATATCTCACTTTCATAACCATAACCATCGTACCGTTAAAGGGAGTGTATCATAGGAAATACTGATTATCGCCATCTACGTGTTCTTTTGGACAACTACACGTTAACGAATGGACTTGATTAACTGGGTCAGCGCGCGCTAGCGTTCGCGAAACGGACCGAAGTTCTACTCACGATTCGGTTTCGCGTGTGTTGACACATAGTCCCATCATGATACACTCCCTTTAAGTATTATTAAAAAGTTTCGTTATTCTTGCTTGAATTGGTACTCCATTCGTTATGATTTGTAATCATTGAATGTGCTTTACATCAAAATAAGGGGCGAGGTTAAAAGTAAAACATAGCAGAATGCACTAATATTGTTTGGCTGTGCATTATTCTTTCTTTGACGAGTGTACGGCCGCTCTGTAGTGCACGATACAACAATATCAATAATATTGAATTAATATGTTTTTACCCTTTATTTAATATCTTATTTTTTTGGCATGACTTTGCCCCTAAGAAAGATCTTACCATTTCTGCCAACGTGTTTTGCTTCTACTCTTCGTGACGTCATTATTATTTCTGACCACGCCCCTTATTATGATATACTGCTGATTCCTTGGCTACAGAATCATATCAAATATGGTGACATTATTATAAATATAATAAGCATAATTTATAATAATCCCAAACAAAGTGATGATCATCTTATGACAAGAGAGATATCCTTAATTTAACTAGAGTTTCTTAACTTTTTGGAGGGGGAATATCTACATTTAAAAGAAAGGTGCATCAACTCTTACGTGAGTTTGATCATAACATGATCGCTAAAAGTGCCCTACTGTATGTACAACATATATATTTCATTTCACATGCAATAATATTCAACGAAATTTACCAATGTTAACGTGTATATTTCATGCTATCTGTACATTATATTGAAATAACTGAGAGGATTCATATTCATTTACATACGATTATATGTAATATAGTGCACAATATATTTTTGACCAATGAAATCCTCTCCAGTGATTGGTCAACATAGCATCATGTGACCAAACATAAAATTGCTATGATGTAACCGTGACGTCATCCATGGTATAGTGTAATATACCAAGGTACTATATACATGTGATCGATCAAGATTATATGTAAAATATTGCACAATATTTTGGAATTAATATGTTCTTACTCTATATTCAAAATATTATGTTGTTGAATGAATTTGCCCCCGTGAAAGTCTTCACCATTTCCGCTAATGCTTTGCCTCTACTCTTTGTGACGTCATTATAACGATAGTGAGGTCCGAACGCACGGTCAACATGAAGATGATAGTCAGACCAATATTTTGATTTGAGATCACGTATGATAGGCCTACAAGGTTGTAGGTATGTTCCCCCTCGATTCTTTGTATTTCCAAATAATTCTTTCAAGTTTTCATGCGAATATCGCAGTTATGTCTGTCCAATAATAGCCTTTAGAATTGTGTTAACAGAACATTCAGACTTGCTTTCTAATTGAAGTTATCTACATCGGAACGTCAACCAGAGTAGTTTGCGTGAGAGAAGTTTCGTTCTATTAAAGATTAACTTATATGTCAGATTTATGTTTGTGTATACGAATATGAAGAGAGATAATGTTGTCTGAAACGGGATGTTCTTCAATGGGCCATGTATTCAACATCTAGTGTAGACTATAATCAACAGTTACGACATACATACAAATCACCCGAGATTGATCAAGACATGCATAGCAATCTTTAAATTAAATATCATAAACGTACATTTATTATGACCAAACAAACTTTGATAATATTTATGGTGGAAAGTAGCTGAAAATGTGGCCAAACATTCACTCTCATATACACATTTATATGTCCATGTCGGCGAGCCTAAATTAATTCATAATCATTTTTGTTATTCTCAAACATCACATTTATATTCCAATACATTTTTCCTCATTACTCTCAAGTTCAGTTTTCAAGTTCAGTTTATTTCACATCCAATAAAAACTTACAGCATTATAACATTCAAAATACAATTATACAAAATGCAATATATATCTCAGTTTGTTTGGTCACAATAAATATATCTCAGTTTCTTTAACAATATTATTATCTTTTGACCAGAACTCTACTAAATCTTTATCATGTTGTGTTTTGTTTTTTCTTATGAGCGATAGCATGAGATACATCATACAAAATGGGGGAAATATTTATGTTTAAACTCAATTTCATCTTACAAGCTTGGAAGGAAAAGGAAATGCTGAAATAACCTCGTAACTATACGTTCAGCAGTTTTCGTATCTACAACTAATTTCCAAGTCATCGGCATACACACGATAGCCCGAATCCACAAAGAAATTTAAAATCTGTAATCTGTAATGAAATCTGTAATATACAACAAATATACAAGGCACTTTTTAGTGATTAAAATGTAATGCCAGTGCGCCGATCTCTGGCCGGTGAGGTCGCTCCATAATATCGGTAGTCAGAGCCATTGATTAGGATAGTTTGGCTAACTCGTTATGAATTGGGCACAATAAGGCGAATACTGCTTCGTGGGACAATAACAAAACAACAAAATAAACGCCATGTTGTATCCAACTTAAACTTATTTGGCCAAACCCTCTGTATAGATCGCCATACTGTGGAGTGGTGGTGAAGTGACGTCACGGGGAGCCATAAACTCTTGTCTGTGACCGGAAGGAAGAAAAGATCGAAGAGCGCCCTCCACGTTCAGAAAGCTGACAATCTTCAAGATCTAAGCTGCATTTGAAAACAGATGGGAGAATAAAAAGATAAATAATAAAAAGAAGAAGGAGATGTTGAAGAAGACGAATAAACAGAAGAAGGAGAAGAAGAAGTTAGAGGGATATGGTTAAATTGTGGGCTTGCACGATTTATTTTCTTCAATCTTTCTTGCAAATTATATATGTTGCATTTTAAACATAAGAAATGGCATTATGGGAAGATATTTAAAATGTTTATTAAAGTGATGACCCTTGATATCACACTAGGAGAATCACAATTTACCCAATTTGGCCGTTTTTGATAATGTAAACATAAACTGTGCTGTATGTGTAAGGTATCACGCTAGCCAAAATGTACTAGAGCCTAGTTTATAGTAAATACAATAAAGTGATAAGTTGCAGTTTGTTATTAAAATAATGATCAAATATTATAGGACTTTCATTTTTTACATTGGAGCATGTGGAATAGTGTTAACTTTTTAAAAGTATAATGATAACCCGAAGAGAAAAAAAAATTGCATCGCTACAATGTATAGAATCAACCCTTAATGGACTTGGTCAGTTATTAGGGTCTTTCTGCCGAATTAATTTGTCGTATCATTGTTTATGTCCTTTTTTAACATTTTATAAATAAAATCAATTGATGAATCAATGAGCGTATTTAAAGATGTCCATCCGTCGGTATATAGTCGTTCGTGAAGTAGGCAACTTGGCGAACACTGAGCAAACAGATTTTACGCTCCTGTACGGACGTACGCATATATTAGGGACACTAGTATATACGCACAGGAGCGTAATACTCGTGGGCTCAGTGTGCTGCCCTCTAAATACCCAAGCTTGAGCAACTTTAAGTTCTTACGATGTGTCGATTATGGTAGGTTGTTATGATAGTAAGCTCTGTTGACTTTCCCTCTGCGTCTGGCGTGTTCGTGCTCTACGGGTCCGCCATGGTGTAGATCATACCCAGGTCCGAGCCTACGGGAACCATCTGATCCAGGCCGCCTGCCGTGCGGGGGACCACCAGGGAGAGGTCCCGGTGGAGCAGGGGGTCTCTCGTGTAGGCGAGTCCGTGGACCATCAGGGCCGGGAGGTTCCAGCGCGTCGTGCCCGAAGGGGGGTTCTAAACCGTCATTACCAAAGGGGCGTTCCATGATGGGAGGGTGACCGTGGGGGAAGTGAGGTGGTGGTGGTGGTGGGCGCATCGGCTCGAAACCACGTGACCCGTGGTGAAACTCAGGCATGTGACGATCCATGTGGCCTCCGAAGCGAGATGGCCTGTGGAAGTCTGGCGGATAGAGGGCGTCATTCCCATACTAAAAGAAAATAGTGGTCCGGGGAAAGAGTAAGCGTTATTTTATGAATTGCAATATTGGTTCAAATGAATATCTAAACAATGCATATGGATATTATATCTATGAGCTGCTGGTTAGAGGCAATTGTTTGTCATCATTTACCAGTAGCAGTTCAAGATGGGGGCCTGGGAGGCTAAAATCCCCCCTAAAAAAAATATAATAATAATAATTTGAGAGTGATACATATAGGGAAACAAAATTAAGAACCCCCACCCCATACCCCCCAAAACCACCCTCCGATACTTCCGCCTATAAAAACAAAAAATAATAATGATAATAATACAAATAAATAATCTTCTGAAACCACCTCTGTCGCTTAAATTCTGAAATTTATAACGACGGTTCTTGTTCTTACTAACACTTACTTTAAGTGAACTGTCATTGGCTTATCATGCAGTTTTCTGCTTTCATATAGCGAAAATATATATCATATAATCGACTTGTTATCAGTATAGTATTTTCCTTTATTTGATCAACACATTATTTCATATGTACTGGGGGCGACATGCTTCCGAGTAATGGTAATTTCAATTGCTTTTGTAACCCCTGACCAGCAGATTGTATCCTTCTCTCTCTCCACTTTTCAATAACTATTTTCATGCATTATGACATCGCAATGTATTTTCTGATTGTTATACTCACTGTATGTTTTCCGATTGGTCAAATAAATAAAATGATAACGATTATTATGATTAAAACGGGTATTGACTTACTGGGTGGCCTACTGCTGTGATGATCAAAGTAGGATCTGTCTGGTTATTAATATGAATGTAGAGACCGATACCAGCACCGATTAGACAGCCTAGACCAATCAGAAGTAGAAATAGTGCGCATGCGCATCTCTGTAATGTGCAGACTTCGGTGCTTGCCGTTACGAGTGGTTGGTCATCATCGAAACTCGATTTATACGCCACCTATTCGTGAGAAGAAGAAACAGCACAGTGTATTTGATGAGCTCGTGTTGGTAATGTTGGTTCACAATAAAAGGTATTGACTAGTTGTTCATGCATTTCCGAAATATTAAACGATTGAAAGTTTGGAAATTAAAATGCATTTGCCACTCTCCACCCATCCACCCACTCTCCACCCAGGTGTTAAAATGGGTACCCGGTAGGATGCGAAAGTTAATGTGGTTGGATTAGCAAATGGCGCTTGTAAAATGGCGACTGGCTGGAATACTCCCCAGGGAGTGGAAAATGTGCATACATTGTGTTGCGGGTAAGCCTGAATCCGATGACCGGGGTAATAATATGTTCCGCGCCTAGAAACAAAGTATTAGGCGCATTATAAATGTGAGCTTATATTATTATTATTATTAGTCATCAACAGGGCAATTGATTAGGAAGGTTTGGTCGACCAGGTTCGATTTTAGCATAATAATAATGCCGGAATTGGCCGGTGGGCAAGCACAAAACAAACTAGCATACGCCATGATGTAACCAACTGAACCCAAGTTGGCAAAGCTCTGTGAATTGATGACTCTGATCTTCCATTGCAAATGCCGCCATCTTCGGTGGCAAACTATACATTGCAAAGAAATGAAGACCGAAATTTAACCAAATGCAACATTTTATTCAGGACTCTTTTTGGTCATAAAAATTGATTGTTGATATGATTTTAATTGATATGGGTTTAACATAAAGGTTAGTGTATAATGAATTTTCATGGGGGTGAAGTCAACAATTTGATCATTGCAAATCAAACAGCGACAACAAACAAACAAACACACAAATAAATTAAAACAAAATGACCAGGAAGATATTGTCACCGTAGTATGCATCGCACAACCTCATGTATATTAATCCTGAAGAGTTTAATTCCAAAAGGAGCTAGATCCATTTTGTAACTTCGGCGAAAAAAGAAGTTGTGTACCAGATTGTGTACAGGCGTCTATGGAAAAGTGATATTGGAAGGTGAATTTGTTCATAATTGCTCCCAAAATGTAGGTAAATGATGTTTTTCAAAGACGGGTACTTAAGTTAACAATGTTTCGATATCAATTACTAAATTGTCATCAAAAGTGGATATAGCTCCTTTGAGAAATAAGCTCTTCGTTTATTCGGCATTCTAACGTTTTAGAAGAGTGTATTGTATTGAAGCAGAAACAAATTGTAGAAGTTTGAAATAAATCGGAGCAATAATAAGTGAGTTAAGAGTTTACTTTTTATATTGAACATATTGAACAACATGATAAACTGGTAAATCAAGGGCTCAAAACAAATCACTTTTTAAAGTCTAATTCTTTGCGATATTTGTCTGGCAAGAAAAGATACATATACTTTTCTTTTGGCAACCTTTGTAAAGAAAACTAATTGAAGACGTCAGTAGAGATAATTCTAAACGGATGAACAAAGGCCAAACTTTGTTTCCTGTTAATCGTCTTCTTTCCTGAATATATCAACACCCTTCCCCTTTACTCCTGCGCAAATCCATCAGGCCAAAAGAGTAAGAGGTGTCATGCCGCGAGAGGGCGGGCGACAGACTGACATTGTCTACTCTTTGTATTCACTATGAACATGACGGACAAAGAAAGTGGACAGAATATATACAGTTTCTCAGGTAGACATAGGAACATCCTTTCACTGCTATTATGTAAAAATGTATAGAACAGGTGAATATGCATGTGGCACCTGTTCTATACATTTTTACATAATAGCAGTGAAGAGAGTTCCTTTGTCTACCTGAGGAACTGTATATTTTGTCCTCTTTCTCGTCTCTGTTGACATCCCCCATATTTTCTTCCCCTATTTTGTAGTTCCTTTGTAGTTACGGATTAGTTAATTTAATAACTCATTATTCCTAAGTATCATTTGAGGTGTTCAAACTTGTACAAGCATTGCTTTTTAGTGGACCCCTCCGTTTCCAACATGTATTTCTTACATTTGTTTTAAATGCTTATAATTGATTTGTAATGTTTTGTTGGAAACATGAATAAATTGAAATTGAAATTAAAATTGAAAGCAGAGCCATTAAAACATAGAGTTCGACCAATTTGCTTTCACATTTTCAAAACATTGAATATTTGTCAGAACTTCTTTTCTTCTGTGCTTGCCTAAAATCAGTATTCGCCATATTGTGCCAAGCCCTAACCGGGTCGGCCAAACTCTCAAAACCAATTACTCTGAGACAATGAAATTGGTTTATACAAATGTAGTAGCAGAAAGAGAGGATGAAAGTAACGTTTCGTTCTAAAGGAATCTTTTATAATGTGAAGATGCCTGGCCAAGTAAATTTCAATTTCTTTAAAGGTAAAGACCACTTATGGTAATGCGATTGCATTGTGAAAGATACATTGTGAAATCGATCAGAAAAGATTGATCATCTAGCATAGATGTACTGCAAGGTTCTGGAATCATCAAAATGATAAGAAATTTGGCCCACTCTTCATAAAGTTACAAGCACTGTACACAGAAAGATGTAAATGGGACTACACACACGTGCGCGACACATGCGTTTTTTTCTCTCACAGTCCAATAGATAAACTAATTTACTTAATATATCAAATAGTAGGTGGTTTCCCGGCAAATTTGTTATCATCATGTATTATTCAAAGCATATTCTTTCACATGATTGGTAATAAGAGCTTACATTTCATTTTTTTTTTAATTGGGGCGTTTCCAATACTGGTCTTTACCTTTAAGCCAAACATCAAGATTTAACAATCTAAAATCCATCAACGTTCGCTATTTAAGAAAAAGCAGAATACGAGGAAAGTGTGGGGTGCGAGGAACTAATTCTTGTTTACAAAGGTTTCGTAGCTCAGTAAACTCTTACTTCAAAATGAACAATTTTTACAGATATCAAGATCGTGTTATTTCGCTAATAAATAATTCAGATGATCAGTTTAAATAATACCTCAATGATTTGCCTTTAGTCTTTTCGACTTTCCTCTCTGAGTTTATTCAATTTAATTATTTCCAATTTCTTTATGCATAAACCTGTTTGGCCTCATTTAAACAAATACGATCAAATCATCTTGTAACGTCCCTTTGGTATGTGAGCGACCAGATCAAAGTTTCGGTATATTTCCAACGGTTGCCCTTCGATGTCATATAGGGGTTTGTTTGCATGTAGACCCCCATTATCATTTTCAGAATATACAAGGCCAGGGGGGAGTTTCACAAAGACTAAGATCGACTTTAAGTGAGAATTAACTACGGCAAGCCGTTCATCCCAAATTTGATATTACCATTTACTGGCATTGGTCTCTCGAGGGACGTACACGTCATGGTCGAAAAGCTACATAATTCACATTTGTTGATACTTAATTATTGAAGTAAAAAATATCATCTAAAGATCATAACAATGAGAGCAAACAGTGGCATGAACGTTCTGCCATAATTAAGGACAACTTTAAGTCGATCTTAGCCTTTGTGAAATACTCCCCATGTCTACATATCACCGCTGAGTCACGCCAATGACAAATAAAATGAGCTGTCGACCCTAAACATCTTGACCCACTTGACATGTTGAGAATATTGTCCTAGAAATTTTGCAGACAATGGGGGTCGATGGAATGTTTATGATTCAAGCCTGATCGGGAATGAGTAATATGCGTAGAGTGTGGAACACAATGGAAACACCTGTATAAAACAATCATCGAGAAAGATAAGAAAACATGCGTTTTGCACAAACAATGCCAAAGTATAAGGACGGAAACAGGATGTGTAACAGGTTGGATCGTTTCAAGATCAGAAATTTCCTTAGAAGAATAGTCCCCTGTTTCTTAAAACTTGTTATCAATAACAAATTACAGTAACTGTTATAAGCTACTGAAATCGTGGCATTTGATTGGCTGTGATCAAATTTGTTATTGATGTTGATAACAAGTTTTATGAAGCAGAGCCAAGGTTGATGAAGTTTGAAAAGAATTCGAAGAGTATTCCAAGACCAACTGTATGTTTAGGTGTATGTACGTATGCCTATGTACATTTCTTGTTTCATTTTTTTTCTTCTTTGTTCTGATGACTAGAAGAAGAAAACATGATTATCGTCTTCAAAAAGTCGATGACTGATTTGCACAGACTGCAAATGCGAGGATAGGGGCAAAAAGACCTAACAGAGAAAAGGGGAGTGACAGAAAAATTAACATAATAACGAGATATAGACCACCATCTTCTTGAAGTCTTCATTTCTGATAATTTGATAGATTTTATAGACTATTACGATGATAGACTTAGGGGTAAAGAAAATTTAAACCAGAAAGAAATCATGAAAGAGAGAGAGAGAGAAAGTGGATGTATGGATAGGCGGTGAGGATTGAAAGCAGAGCGAAAGGAAATGATTATTGTGATGAAGCGGCAAAGAGTGGACCCGGTGCTCACCCCCCCCCCCCCCCCCCCCACCCCCCCCCCCCCCCCATCCTCACCCTACGGCGGAGACCAAATGGCACACGGGTTCATGTATGGAAAATAAGCCCCACCCTGTCACCAGCCCCGTCCGCCTACACGCGCCCGTGCACTCCGTCACACACGCTCACGCCGATCCCCCTTTATATTACCAATGCCAGTTCATCTTTTATTTAAACACGATATAGTCCACGAACTTTACCTTTATTATGATAGACATATTCATAATATTCCTTATTATACAAGAAATATAAAATATGCTTCACGAAGCCTTGAATAATTCAATGACCGCTCGCCTACGCCTTGGTCGGTATTGTTCGGTTTACTTCTTTACGACCCGTCGGCTATCTACTGCAATCGATTTTGATCTGCTCGATGTGTTATGTAGACGAGTCAATACGTGGATGCAATCAACGTAAGGGACTTGTAATGTATTAGTTATCCTTTTGAAATTATCCAACCTATTTCCGGAGGCCGAGAATAATCAGGAGACGTGTACCAATCTGTAGATAAAGCTTAGGGTGCACGCAAAGGGCCCTGTTTCATAAAACTTGGTAACAATCTGCAGATCAAACTTAGTCTACACGCACAGAGCCCTGTTAAAAAAAAACTCGGTATCAGTAACACGTGACAATAAATGTTATAAACTACTGAAATCGTCGCATTTGATTGGCTGATAGAAAATTTGTTATAGATAGTAATCATTGTTATTGATAACAAGTTTTATGAAACAGGACCTAGACTCTACTTCCTGCATGCATGTATATCGTCGAGTGCAATCTAAAAGATTCCTAATTGTAGTCAACATGGGAAGTTGAGTACGTTGACACGCATGATCAGTCGGCGTACGTCGTGTTCTCGTCTACTCATTCTAAAAGTCCCTAATGACTATCGGCAACTTGTACTATTCTTCGGTCACGTGTCAGAGTACTGCCCCAGCCAGGAGAAAAAAGTTCACGATACAGTTCACGATAAAATATACATTATATAATATAATATATAATATATATATAATATATATTTTATATATATATAATATATATTTTATATATATATAATATATATTTTATATATATATAATATATATTTTATCGTGAACTTTATTGTGAACTTTTCACGATAAAGTTCACGATATCGTGAATTTTATCGTCAATTATTCACGATAAAATTGACGATATCGTGAATTTTATCGCCAATTTTTCACGATTTAGTCTATTCGCGATGTCCCTTCAGGGCCACCATATTAATGGGCAAGAGAGCATGCGCAATAAACCTCTCACTATAAATACAACTATTTCTTGGGATGAGGTTTCCTTTAAGTGAAATTCGAGTGACAAATGAAAGTTTGAGTTAGAAATCGATACGAGACTAGAAAGAAACAAAGTAGAAGGAAAAGAAGATATACATTATTCACGTACTTGTGGTGAGAAGGAAGGAGAGAGAGAGAGAGAGAGATGGAGATATACATATATATAGAGAGAGAGATAGGGAGAGATATATATACATAGAGAGAGAGAGAGAGAGAGAGAGAGAGAGAAAGGGGAGAGGGAGAGAGAGAAACAAAGATAAGGGGAAGAAGGAGAAAGATCGAGAAAAGTGGGAAGGGGGAGAGTAAGAGAAAAAAAGAAAAAAAGAAAGAATGAGAGAGAGGGGGGTGTCCGAAGTACGGGATGGGTGAGTGGATGAGGAGAGAGCAACGTAACACATTGCTCTCCTAATACAACATACATTTATGCAGGAGAAGTTTCAAGGGATGGATTGCGTCGCATTATGATAATCATCGAGAAAGAAGAGATGCACTTGAAGCTGCTTGTTTGACAGGATCCTCGTGAGAAGCTCCTCATAACACTGAAGAGTGTTTCTCCCTAAGCCCCCTAAATATACATTAAGCTCGTGGTAATGGGATATAGTCTTTGCATGATTCTTAATCTGTGTTCATTCCTCACACACTTATTCCTAGCGCCCTTCACAAAACGATGTATTCTTTCACAGAAATCATATAGTTCCTTCTTCTTTATTACTGTACGATATATTTACATGTCATATATGTCTATATAGGGACCCCTATGTAAAACAGCGTTGTAATGCTAACGACGCTGTGTATGGCCATTCCTCAGTCTTCCTCTTATTAATATGTCTTTATGATTGTAAATGTATATTTTGGGGTTTTAATTAACGAAAAATAAATATTACACAATTCTAAACCTGGATAGCAAACTCTGTTGCGCACAGATGTTATAGTTTGTTTTCCTGGTTGTTTATGTGTTATAATAACCTGTACATGCCAAGCGGAGGGTGGCTTACCGCTCCAATGATTTCTTATAGGGGCGACTAGGGGCCCCCTTAGCTGAATTTTCAGACAAGCAAAAGCAAAGGGAAATCAAAACGTCTGTGTCATTTGTTTTTGTTTTCGGTTAATGTCAACAACATTGTGTGAACGAGTCTTACATGTAAGTAATAATCGACCAAAGATTTCCATTTGTTTTGGTGTGTGTGTTGGGGGGGGGGGGGTTGGGGGTAGCAATTAAGAAAAGCTTCATCGGGAGATCTTTATAGCCAGTTTCCGACGGCTGATTAGCGTTCATGGCCATTCCATGACAGGTAAAGCTAATTCCTGTTTGATCTTATAAATAAATAGTGGCGTAGTCCCGAAACCACATGGTCAACACAATAAGATAGATAACATATATAGAATGAAAGAACGGATGAAGGTAAGGTAATGTGAAACTGAAGATAATATGACCTAGAATTCATGTTAGTTCGGATTTATCATTAAAACCATTTCAGCTATGCTACTCATTGCAGGTTTATGCTTAGCCTTTCAAGCATCTATATCACACCAAGATCTGTTTGAGAAGCCTATAATTCTGATTTGAAGACGTAACAGCATTATTGAAAAGATTAATATATGATGAATTCGAATTATCATGAGATATAATTATATGAGAATCGTTTCGCTTATTTCATTGAAGTTTATCATTTGACCTCGTCATATCTATCCGAGTCTGAAGGAAAAAATGGCCATGTGAGAGTGTCTTTCTGTGATTGAGATTTCATTACTTTAGAAATCTCTGTGACTGTCCGCTTATTGAGGGTACTGGTTGGATGAATCACCATGCCAACGCCATCAACAATGTACCGAGGACTTAATGATTCGGTGCAAATGATTGTAAATGAAGCATGTGAAGATTTAGCGCTTAACCCAACTATGATATTACATCCCCATTTAATCTCCAAACACCGCCATCCCTTCTCCTCTCTCTCTCTCTCTCTCTCTCCCTTCTCCTCTCTCTCTCTCTCTCTCCCTTTCTCTCTCTCTCTCTTTCTCTCCCTTTCTCTCTCTCTCTCTTTCTCTCCCTTTCTCTCTCTCTCTCTCTTTCTCTCTCCCTGGCTCTCTTTATCTATATATATATATATATATATATATCTATCTCCCTCTCTCTCTCATTTTTTCTTTTTCTCTTCCTTTCTCTCTCTCTCCCTTTCTCTCTCTCTCTCTCTCTCTCTCCCTTTCTCTCTCTCTCTTTCTCTCCCCCTCTCTCTCTCTCTCTTTCTTTTTCTCTTCCTTTCTCTCTCTCTCCCTTTCTCTCTCTATCTCTCTCTCTCCCCTCTCTCTCTCTCCTCTCTCTCTCTCTCTCTCCCTTTCTCTCTCTCTCCCTTTCTCTCTCTCTCTCTCCCTTGCTCTCTTTATCTATATATATATATATATCTCCCTCTCTCTCTCGTTCTTTCTCTCTCTCTCTCTCTTTCCCTCACTCTCCCATTTCTCTTTACGGAGGCTTGATGGCTCAGTGGTAGAGCAGTGGTCTGGTAACCGGGGAGGTCCTGGGTTCTAAACCAAGTCGATGTGCTTGTGCCCTTTGATAAGGCTTTAATCCGCAATACCATGTCCCTCGGACAGGACCTAGATATGTCGGTCCCATGGTTTCTTACTATAAACAAGCATACACCTGCTTTTTCATCAGTCAGGTAAAACAAAATAACGCACCAACCTTTTTAATCTCTAACTCTGTAATTGACTTTTATCACAAAACGCTTTTAACGGCGAGGAAAAAGTGACTAGGCCTATGTGGCGATAACCTCATTCAAAAATGTTCAAGAGACGAACACTTATGATGATTCATAAATATCTATGCAATATTTATATATAAATATTTAAGGGGATTAATTAGGGTAATTAAAAATAAATCATGAGATAAACCCATACATAAATATTTAAGAGGCGTCTTTAAGGATAGAACATTCAAAAAACCTTCGTTACATTTATAAGACCCAGTTCATTGCGTTTTTAGGAGGAGACTTCGGAAATGGGACGATTTCCTCGAAGCTGCAAAGATCTCATGAGCCATATCCCGTACCACGCTGAGGGGTGTTTCCTGCCCTGACGGTTTAATGCTCTGGGGAAAGGTCCCCCCCCCCACACACACACACACACACACACCACAAGGCACACGCACACACACGCAAAACACACACGCATCAAGGGTTTACTTTATTCGTCCATGCAAGAAAAGCAATATAATTTGTTAACA